>MQRK01254303.1:0-12431 GCA_001938485.1 Girardia tigrina
AATTCCGCTACTGAATATTTCCTATTTTTGTACGTCGGCCAGTCTCTATATCTTTGATTCGAGTAATTTTTCCTATCATTTTCCCATCGATTTCTTCCATTATCTCGTTTCCAATGCTCGCATTCCTTAAACCTATTCGGGTTTTCATAACATTGTGTTCTTATGTGTCCTTTTTTATTGCAATATCACATTTAGACAATCTCTTCTAACGTGACCTTCTTCATGACATGCACAACAAGTAATTTTCCTAACTTTAAAATTTATTCTTGTATCTTCTGGAATTTCTCTATTCTGCGGTCTTGTTGTTCTCCTTTTATTTTCCACTGTTTTCCATTCATTTTCTCTTTTTGTATTATATGTTGCCACTGGTGCGTTTCTTTTCTTTTTCTCATGTTCGAACATTCTTGTTTGTATTTTTTCAATCTCATCAGCTTTCGTGATACCTTGAATGGCTATTTGTTTTTGTACATCATCATCCTCTATCAAATTAGCGTATACTAAATTCGATAGTTCTTTCTTACCCAACTTTTTCTCTCCAAATTTTTTATTAGTTCGTCTGCCTTTCTAATTATTATTGTGGGATTGCTGGAGGCAATTCTCAAATCTAACATTTCTTTCATTAAATCTAGGATCTTTTTTTTCCATAACTTTTCTTCACATGTTTCACCGGGTGCTGTTTCATATTTAATTATTGCCTCCGGACTCATGTATGGCGTGACTAAAAGGGTTTTCCTTTCCTCCGAAAATCCCATTATCTTAGCGTACCTGTTGAAGTTCTTTATAAATGCTTCAATTTTTGTTTCAGATCCGTCAAATGTTTCTGAACCTTTGATGTTCGGAGTCATGTGGTCGTGTGTCGCTATATTAAGAACACCAATTTGACTTTTCATATTTTATTTACAAAACAATTTGGATTGTCCTTAAGACAATCTTTGTCAAAGCTTTCGTACGATTGAATTCTTAACTAAATTGGTTAATAAATTAATTCTTATTATTTTTAGCAAACGGAAACATAAATAATTTATTAAAATATTTACTCAAAACTTATTGTATAAAAATTACAATGATTATTAATTATTTAAAAAATATTAATTTGATTTATTTATTAAAAATTGTAAAAATTAATTAATTTATTTAAAATTTTACCATTATTTGAATTTAAAAAATAAATTTAAACATTACATATTTTTAGATAATAAGAATTAAAATATTAATCATCCGTCTGGGTAGGAGAGACACAATTTCAAATCAACATACAACATTCAAACGCAAAACATCAAACATTCAAAATAATCCTCACAATGCCACTTTCATTATTATCAAATTCAGAAATCATAATTTAACACCACAAAATTTATTAATATCAACAATTAACATATTTAAGCCAATTTCTTGTTATTCCAATTATTTCGCCCAAAAATTAATCTATAAAATTTTTTCGATTAAATTTTGAAAATTTGCTAAATTTTAAACTTTAAAATAATTTTTATATTTTGTTCGAAAATTTCACGAAATTTAAACTTTAAAATAATTATTATATTTTTTAAAAACTTTATCATAAAAACTAATTAATTTAAATTTACTATAAACCTTTTATTAAAAAATTATTTCTTAAAATATTAATCCGTTAATTATCTATTTTAAAATTTATTTAAACTTATTTCATAACTTTTATTAAAATATATCAATTTTTACGACTGCAAGCATACTTTAAATAAGTATTTAATTTTTATGATATTTTACTTTACATTTTAATTTTTTAATTTACTTTTTTTAAATTTTCAAATTAAAAAATTATAAACTATTTTGGCGAAATACAAAATTTAAACTAATCCATCATACGAATTAAAAGGAAAATAAATGATTAAAGTATTTGGTTTTTGACATTTATTCGCAATAATTGTGATTTTTTTCTTTTTTACTATATACTTTTAAAAAAATTTAAAATAATTTTCTTAAACGTGTTAATGCAATTTTTTATAAACATTTAACAGTACTAGACTCAGCACTACTTTACTCAATACTTTAAATATCGAATGTCAAATTAACTCAACGAAATGAAAAGTGAATTCTTTCCCCATATCACATTCCTTTGTTGGTCAGACATTTCAGTTGAATTTCACCATATATGTAAGATTAAAAAAAGTAAAAAAGGAAGTGTTGTTACCGTTTAAACCGAGTTCACATTCATGAACTGGTTTGTAACATCTATAATAGGATCCGATCGCTGAATAGATGTATAACTCCCCGTTTGAGACTTCGTTTACATATAGTGGAACAATAAGATCATGGAGTTCCAATGCATTTAAAGCATCAAATAAAGCAGACATAAAAATCACTCCAATTTCAAAATTTATTATTATTTAAACAAATTTTATTTTTTACATTAATACATTTGTGAGGGATAATTTGGAATGTTGTAAGTTTGTTGTTTGTATGCTGTTTAGATTTGTGACTCTCCACTCATATGGCATTGATATGTTTATTGATTGATGATTTGCATCTAATGAAATTAATTTAATGATATTAATTTTAAGTACTAATTAATTAAAGTTTGATAATTATGAATTTTAATAATATTTTCAGTAAATGATATTAACTTATTAAATTTAATATATTTTAAAAATTAATGTTTATTTAAAAATTTATGTAATGACTTTTATCCAATAAAAATTATGAGAAATTAAAATTTATTATTAATCTTTCCCATTCATTGTTTTTTTAGATTTGAATATATTAACAAAAAAACTATATCAATCAAAGAAAGATGACCAATGAAAATTGTTGTGAAGTTAATTGTTTGTGTTGTCAATAAATGTTTGCATTCAAATTGTGATGTTGTTAATATTATTATTATCTCTTATATTAATTAATTTTTATCTCTTTTAAATTAATCAATATTTAGAGTTATTCGGTTTGAATTTTATTTCAGTTTTAATTGTGAGTTTTATTATAAAAGATTAACAAATTTGGATATATATATATATATATATATATATTTACAAAAATTTTGTTTGATGTTGGACACTACAGGAAGAATTTCATATTTTTCTCTAATTAACAGGACATTTTCCCTGTTCTTCGATTATTTCGGAGATCGTCAGAATGTCATAAAAGACAATCATCAGGCAACGATGATCTGAAGCATTAAAAATTTCTAATTGATTACTCAAACATAAGGACTCCATTGTGATGTTTTATAATTTTGTCACTATTTTTCTCTATTTATACTTTTAAAAATGCAAAAAGAAATGAAAAAGCTTGATAGATTCAATGTTTAGTTGTGATTACAGAATAAAATTTATACAACTCTTTATTTTTATTGATGATTCTCAATGGTTAAATACATAAAATATATGGAAAACTTAGTAATTTATTATTCAAAATAACTCAAAGAACTTACTGTTGGATTTAATTTAAACATGTTCTGATAAATGTTTTGTATGGACTGCATCCTCAATTCATAATAAACCAAAGGAACTTCAGATTTCAATGATGACTGAAATTGCAAGGCATTTATAGATGCATTACAATTGCAAGAAACTATGATTTCTATCACCTAAACAAACACAATATTTAAATTAAATGAATTCTTGATATTTTTCATTATAATTTATTTCCAATCACTGTTTTTAAAAATCTAAACAAGTGTAACTGAATCAATTTTTTAAGTGGTCCGTTTAATACGTACCAGACATAAGGTAAAAAATGTTATTGCTATTAAGAACATTTAGACAAGTCTCATTTGAATTTTTATTGCAATTACATTTAGAGTCATTATGACTCTCAGAAAGTCTTTCATCGTTTGTCATCGTTCTAATTGTTTTTCTTATTTCTGTTTTTAATCATGATTATTCGAACAATTTTTCTAAGTCATTTTTTTATAATATTTAACTTAAAAAAATATTAATTAAAAATAATATTTTTTACAATTTTTCAATAAATCCCAAAATAATAAAAATGACATCAAATTATTAAAAATGCATTTAATTTTAAATTTTACTAAAAATTATTAAACTTAATTTTAATTCTGAAATTAAAGATATGAACTTATAAAATGATTATTTTAATTATGTTCGAATAGTCAATCCTTTAAATTTAATAAAAAAATACCAATTTCCATCTGGGTGGGAGAATCACCATTCTAAATTCAACATACTCAAATCAACATACACCATCAATACATTTACAAATTCAAACAATTTAAAGTATTCCTCACAGTTGCAAAATTTAGTTTTTTTGAGCGATTAAATAAATTGATATAGGGTTTAATTTCAGTAATTGTTTTATTTTATCTGATACATAAAAATTTTATTCTGAGATTTTGAATTTTTGTCTGTGCGATGATTTCAGAAATCGAATATCGCAGCGCTTTCAAGTTCTTTGTGTTGCAGAAGAAGACATGTAGTGAAATCTACGATCTTTTACAGTCAACTTACCTACATGACTCTCCATTGCTGACTACTGCTAAATATTGTATTAGAGAGTTTAAAGATAGTCATAACTACGTTTTTTATCAAAACAAATTAGATCAGCCAAAAGAAATTTATGACACAGTTGATGATAAAATAGAGTAGATGGTCAAAGAAGTGCTTCGAATTACCATGAAAATTCTATCTACGAAACTCAACATCAGTTTTGGTACAGCCCACGCCAAATTGAAATTCATGGGAAAAACTGTGCTTCAGATTTGTATTCCGCTTCTTGAGTGGTGAAATGACGTGAAACCGCTTGTAGTGCAGTCAGAACAACGTGAACCTGTGGGACCAGAATGGTGAGATTTTCCTAACAAAATTAATTACCGAGGATGAAACTCCAGTCAGTACGTATTTGCTGGAAACAAAGAGAGAAAAAATCTAATTAAAACTACATGTAAAATTATTGTAGATCTCTAAAGTGTCTTTCATTAAAACACTAAACATGTTCATTTATATCTTTGAAAAAGATCACTTACATTTAAAATTTACCCTAACTTATTACTTGTTAAATTTAAATTTTATCGGATTATTAAATTTTCATTAATTGAAAATTTTCAATTCTGTTCGAATATATCTGTTCATATTTCTTTTCAAAGTTATGGAAAATACGGTAAAATTCCATTTTTTCCAACTGGGTAGATTCAAAAAAATCAAAATTCCAGTTTCAACACACTCAAATCAACACACCACATTCATACACAATTTAAATATTCATCATAGAGCAGACAGTATTTTTTGAAGATTGTAAAATCAAGAGGATACTATATTTCGATACTATTGTAAAATCAAATTGATATTAGTTTTGAATGATTGTAAAACCAAATATATTATTATTTTGATGATCGAAAATTTCACGAATTTACTATCTTACAATTATTATTATGAAAATTGTAAATTTCCCGAATCGAAGTTTTGACGAATGTAAAATTGAGACGAATTGGTTTTACGATTTTGAAAACTTCGAAACGATTATTATTACTTTTCTTTTCTTTAAAAAAGACGATTATTCAAAAATAGTCAATTTGAATAAAAGAAATAAATGTTGGAACTTCTTTAAAAAATAATCAAAAATGGACACAGCACGACCAACACCGCCCATATTATTACCGCAGTTCTTTGGGACAACTCACGGACTGCCAAAACATTGAGCGATTTTAAAATATTAACTAAAAACGAACCGTCTCGGCACCTGTCTCCGATTTTAATTAATATCGATAAACAGTTAGGGCATGTGAAAGTAACACCCGTATTTTTTATTCGTACCCGTTGGGATAAATACCAGATATAATGACCATCAAAATTGTAGTAATTCAATAATTATAGTATTAATAAATTCAAAAAAATAGCTATTTTATTCGGGTCTACGACAAAACGCAGCGAACAAAAAAGCCGCGGACAAAACGCCGCCGACAAAAAGGGCTTAAAATAACCGACAAATTATAGAAATTTTAAATGGAGCGCAATCTTTGAGTAAATAGAATGTTAATATTTTGTTTTTAAGAAAATATTTTACAAAAGTCAAAATATTTTTAAATAAAAAAAATTAATATAAAAATATTATTTTTGGAATTATTTTTATAATAATATGGAAAAATATTTAGTGTTTATTTAATTTATTACTGTTTTTAAAATTTTAGTATTAATTTATAACTTTAAAAAAATAAAAATAAAGATCAAATAAAGACAATAATTTATTTGTAATTTTAAAATATTAGAAATCAGATTGAATTATAATAAATTATTCCATTTTTTCAATTATTTGTACGATATAATGTTAATTAAAAAATATTAATAATTATGAAATTTTTTGAAAACACTAAAGACTGAAAGAAATTTTTATTACAATTACATGATCATATTACACAGATTGTAAATAAAAACAGTGTGCTATACCTCTTTAATAATCCACCATATTTCTCTCTCCACAGCCTTGCACAATTTTTAATAATCTACTCTCGGTATCCTTATAATTTTTCCTTCCCTGGCTCGCTTCCATAACTGAAATTGCTTGTTCAAACTTTATTTCATTTAAATTCTGCTCTTTCTTCAAATTCGCAATAAATTTCCAAATGTTTGGATGGTGTGAGCTTAAGAGAGAGGAAAAAGACCTGTACCACCCCTCGATTTGATTATTTGTTTTAGGGATGCCATCGAGCGCCGCATTATAACTATTCCAAATATCAATCGATATTATAGGGTTACGTCTCGCGCCATTCCTATTAGGCCTCCCTATCCAGGTGTCCTCAAAATAATCCAAGAGAGGCTGCAGTGTTTCCTGATTTTCACAAAAGAATTCTGTGTTGAGAAGCATCTCAAAACCTTATATCACATCAAAAGGTTGGACAAAAGAGAGAGCGGGGAGTTGAAGTAGAAGAAGGGCAAAGTCGGAGTTTGAAGAATTTTCATATTGAGATCTGATGACAGGGAATTCTTGTATTTTTCTCCAAAAACATTGAGAAAAATGAAAGAAACATCCACGATTAGATGATTCTGGGAAAACATACCGAAAAGCATAGATAGATGCTCTTTCGAAATCAGTCATAATAGATGATGGGTTAATGGAGGGTTCGATAGCCTTGAGTGTGGAAAAACGCGGCGTTTTTGTCTGTGGTGTTTTTGGACGCGTCGTTTTTGTTCGCAGCCTTTTTGTTCGCAGCCTTTTTGTTCGCGGCGTTTTTGTCATGCGGCGTTTTTGTCATGCGGTGTTTTTGTCATGCGGCGTTTTATTCATGCGGCGTTTTTGTCATGCGGCGTTTTTGTTCGCGGCGTTTTGTCCGCACCATTTTGTCGTGATACCATTTTATTCCGGTCTTTCTATGACTGATAAACACAGAATAAATGACACAATAACCACGTATTTGATGGTCATTATCTATGGTATTTATCTCAACTAACATTAATAAAAATACGGGTATGTTATTTTTACATGTTCTTCATCAAAATTGGAGGTGAACAACCCAGAAGATTCCCTTGTAAGTGCAATAAATACGTTAATGGAGTTTTGTATTGTTAGGATTTTGTGCCACACGAAAATTTATGAATTTTAAAATTTCAAAATTGTGAAACTGAATTTGTAAAATTTTAAAAGTGTTAAAACTCTAAAATTGTGAAGTTGAAATTGAAAATTGTAAAATTTATATTTGAACGTATTTATATTTATATTACCCTATCTTTATTTATAAATGTTTGTGAATAGAAAATAATGTTAATCGAAAATTTATTTGAAAAAACAAATTTATATTGACATAAAATTTTTAAATAATGTATAATCTTCAGATTCGATTTTAATAATGGTTTATCAAATATTTTCGTACCTAACAGTTAAAACAATAAATTAACAAAACAATATTTAAAACAATATTTAAAGTCTTAAAACAATATTCAACAAACACGTGAAAACAACCAAAATCTGACAACATTTCTTGAGACATCTGATATTATAAGTTTTAAAACATAACCCAATGATTATATTAATAAATAATACTTAGTAAATAAAAATAATATATATAAAAAATAAAGTTAATAAAAATTCATACTTCATTGAGATAAATCGCTGCCTTAGAGTAGAAATTATCCTCGGGATTCGACTGTTTTCCTTTGTAAACAATATCTGATAACTGGGACCAATAATCGTAACAAATCGCACCAATGTCGTCATTTTCTATGGCTGTCAACCTTAAAAGGAATAACCAAGCGTCCTCTAAATGATTTCTACATGATTCCTCTTTATAGAATTTGACAATAAATTCCGCCAAAAGATCAGCAATTAAAATTAAAAAAGATTTATCATCAGATTTACAATCAGCAAAAATATCTTTTAGTATAATCGAGCTAGGAATAATCTAAAGAATTTCATAGATAAAGAAATTTAACTGACACTCACTTTGGTTAACTGTTCTGAAACGACCTTAAGATAATCGACGCATTTCATGGACGGTTTAATTTGTCGACCTAAATAAGTCTCATAGTCAAAAGCAACAAAACTATATAGCAATAAGTCAAGAAAATCTATATCACGTTAAATCACAATGACCGTGATGAAAACATAAAGAAATAAAAAAACGTTTAATTTTTAAGAGGAATGCCTAATAGGCTGGGACAAATTAATGAATAATGAAGATAAATTTTTGGCACTCAAACCTAAATGGACATGACTAGTTCCAGTTTCATAGGTCTAATTTATTGAATTCGACCAAATTAACCAGGACACAGACTTAATAAAATGTGAAATTGCGGTCATTTTACGGTAGATCTACTTCACAACTTCTATTGACTTTTAAATAACAAATTTAAGTCCAAAACTTTATCAAATTGATTTATCAGTACCATTCATAGATAAACAAATAAATAGGGATAAACTTATTTAAAAATTTTACAATTGAAGGAATCAGAATTTAAAATATATATTTTATATGTATATAATTGGATATAATTGATGAATTTAATAAACGTTAAAAAAATTAATGGATGTACAGTTAAGTTCACAAAATTTTTATTTTTGTTTAAATTCGAAAAGTACTAGTATCATAATGCCATCAGTAGAAAAGAACTGAAGAGAAAGGACGTTCCTTGGAGAAGCACCGATCTCCAAAAATGGCAATGCGAATAATAAAGATATATACACAGTGTAGCATTTGAATTCAAACGTAACAGATGTAAAAATGAAAAAAATGTAATGTATTTTCTTTATTCAAAATAATTTCTTTTGATTAAATATACCTTTTACAGCGACTTAATAGGAACTCGGGTGTCTTCTGAAGCTTATCTTTCGGTACTGCCACTACGCTGTGAGTCGATACTCTTCGAATTGTTTCAATGTTAACAAAAACGAGTCTCTTTAACTTCCTTTTTATTTTAGGGAACAGTGCAAACTCACATAGTGCTAAATTTGATGAATGTACACCACAGATTTTATTTCGTGCATAAAATTTACATACAATCAACGACGTTTGACTCATTGCGCTATCGTTTAACACACATCAGTCATTAGGACCGCGATATTTTCCTTAAATAGGCGAATGCTTCTCATCAACCGTTGTAAAACTTCCAAAAAGAAAACAGCAGTAACTGTTTGACTATTTGAAATGAATACAGGGAAAGAAAACAATACGGGGGGGGAGAATTAATAGGCTGGAAGGACATAGTCGTAGCAGCGTTAGCGCGAATTAGAGTGTTCAGAAACCGTATAAAGTTGACGAAAAGGGTGTTCGAAAGACGAAGAGGATCATCCTAAAAGTCCTTCCATGAGTAAAATTATATGTTTTAGATGTCAAAGGAAGGAACACATTGCTAGATTCTGTCGGCCGGGAAATGTGAGCGAGGAGTCGTCAGCGTCAGCGGCTTCTCTGAGGGATTAAACGCACTTCCAGTTATTCGATGTATCGTCAATGGAAAAAACTGCAGAGCATTAGTGGATACTGGATTTTCGCGATCGGTCGTGAAAAGATGCAATTTGGAAGGACCGCTGATGCAGCGAAATCGAGAGCAAGTTACTCTGGCTAATGGGTCTCGGGTGTTTGTGGATATATGTACAGCAAGGATCAACGTGAATGATAAAGGTAATCGAAAATTGTATTGTAATAAATACGTTGCCGGAAAATTTGGATTTATTGTTGGGCGTTGATGTGATTGCGAAATTAGGAGGAATGGTGGTCCAAAATGGAAGTGTAAAGTTTGGGGCGAGTTCCGATCTAGTAAATGTTTGTAGTTCTGGTCCAAGTGTCGATTTGTCTGGGACTAGAATTACTGAAGAGGGAGGCACGAAGAAGAATAATTTCAGGATTTGTTTCGATAAAGTGTGGACAGTTTCTTGGGATTGGAAATTGGATGTCCCCGATCAGTTACCGTGGAGAAAAATTGTTTTGAAGGAGTCAAAACCAAAAGACAAATCAACGATTGATATTTTAAATAAATGGATGGAAAAAGGTTACTTAATAGAGTATGACGATGAGAAAATGGGCGCGTCAGTAGGGTCGATCTCCATTTATGGTGGAGCCCAGTTGAATAAGGATAAGATAAGACCCGTGTTCGATTTCAGAGAATTGAACAAATATATCGATGTTTACAGTGGTTCTTCAGACGTTTGTGTAGAAAAGTTACGTGAGTGGAGAAGGAATAGTGACAGTTTTACAATATTAACTTATCTGATGCATACATGCAAATGCATGTTGATCCCGCCATGTAGCGGTTTCAGTCATGCATTATCAACGGAAAAAAGTTCGCGTTAACACGGATGGGATTTGGTCTAAATACAGCCCCTACCATCATGACGGAAATTGTGAGGAAAGTCTTGTCGTTCGATCAAACGATTAATGCGGCCTTTGGATCCTACGTTGATGATATTTTTGTAGATGAGTCCAAGGTTAATACAGATGAAGTGAGATGTTTGTTCAAGAAATTTGGGTTAGGTGTCAGAATTAATGTGTCATTAGGTTAATGATGTCAGAAAAGTAAGAGTTCTCTGAGTGGATGTCAAAAACATTGACGGGAGCATCATGTGGAACCGATCGAACCAAATACGGGTCAAAGACTTATCCAAATCGATGTCGCGGCGAGAGCTTTATTCTCTGTGTGGGCAACTCACTGGCATTTACCCCATTACGTTATGGTTACGGTTGGCGTGTTCATTCCTCAAACGAACTTCAGTGGGAGATTGGGATTCGCCGGTGGACGAATCTGTGGTTGAGAAGGTAAAATGGATTTTGGAAAGGGTAGAAGAAAATGACCCATGTCATGGAACGTGGAGCATCGGTGATTGTAAAGTGGGCACTTTGTTGTGTGATTCAAGCTCAATAGCGATGGGTGTATTACTTGAAGTTAATGGTAAAATTATCGAAGACGAGTCATGGTTGAGGAAAAAGGACGATTCAAGTCATATAAATATCGCTGAGCTGGAGGCGGTCGTGAAAGGGCTTAATAGGGAATGACGGACATCACGATAAAGTGTGACAATAAATCAGTAGTCTCCTGGGTGAATGACGTGATCACAAGTAAGTCTAGGTTGAATACTAGCGCCTTTTCATAATTGCTTATCAGACGGCGGTTATCAATCATTAAGGAAATTTGTGATGATTTTAATATAATGATAAAGATAGAGTTTGTAGCGAGCAGTCTGAATAAAGCGGATGAGATGACGAGGACACCGAAGACATTAACTAAAAACGTATGCTGCGTGGCCACGATAAGTGAAATTGAGAGATTAGACAACCTTCATAAGAAATGCCATTTGGGAGCGAAACGAATGAAATTTCTTTGTGGGATAGAAAACATTCAAGTAACGAATTAAGATATCACGAACATGATTTCAAAATGTCAAAATGCCAGTCAATTGATCCCGCACCGGTAAAATGGAATCACGGTTGTGTGGCTGTAAGGGAGGATTAATATAGATTGGCAATAGATATGAATTCTTTAAAATATGAATTCTCAGGACGAGACCACACTCTCAAAGTATCTCCCTTAGACCAGAAAAGAGTCCGCTGAGTGGTGTTGCAAAGATGAGAAGCCCAACTCATGATGAGAAGAATTTATCACAGACGAGACTTCATGCTTTCCGTATTCTGATCACGAAATGGTGTTGTCAGTTTAAATTTCTGCCCAAAAGGTAGTACCATCAATACAGTATACTTCAGTGCCGTTGTTACTGAGTACAAAGAGAAACCTATTGCACTACACACTCCACTTTGATTATGGATTTACTCCGCACAACTTTCGAAAGAATCAATCATCAAATATGGATTCATGAGCCTGGCCCACTTGTTCTACAGTCCTGATATTGCTACCCACAAAGTCTTTTGTTACCAAACAAATTGATGTACGACAAAAAGCCACGGACAAAACGCCGAATTTAATAATTAAATTAATATTATTAAAATTATTTAATTTGGTAAAATTTTATTCAAGTTTTATTATTATTAAAATAAATATTATTAATTGAAAATTTTTCAAAAAGGA
>MQRK01254306.1:7118-25051 GCA_001938485.1 Girardia tigrina
AGCCTGTATAAAAAAATTCAGCTCAATTGGATGACTGAAAGTGGTCGAAAAATCAATCGCAAGATTTGTTCCAGACAGACAGACAAGAAACCAAGCTAAGAAAAACGTGGTAATAAAATAGAATGTAATTATTGGAAACAACAGAACATTTTATTAAACATCTTCTAATATACAAAATTTCGAAATTTGTTGAATTGGTTTTATTATTCATTCTTAATTTTAATAAATTTTTGTTTAAATAAAGTTTCATATTTTCGTTATTTGTTGAATAACTTGTTTTCAATTCGTTTTAAACAATTAGTTTTTTAAACAAAGTTTTATTTAATAATCAATCTCTATCGATTGACACAAAATTTGACTCGAAATTCGGACTTACGTTATAAAATTTTCCCAAGAAATCGACCCTTGTCTATTCTTTATATAATGTATAAATAAAATACATCATAATTTTATTAACATTATTTAAAATTTATGAATGTTTCCTTTAAAAGTGAGGAAGTTGTTTGCAAAATTACTCTTTAAATGACTCTTATTAAAAAATTGTCATTGTTTTCAGAGTGTAGCCATAGTTTATCGAAACTCGTCAATTCTTTAAATATTTTGTTTGTCCACATTTAATTAATCTCTTTTTTAACTTTAGTTACTCTATTATTTGTTCTACGGAGGCTGAGCTCTGTATTCATCAAACATTTAGGCGGCCGCTTGAGGCGCCGAAATTAGAGAGACATAATCTATAGACTTTTGTCTCTTTTTGTAATATCAACGATTGTTTTTCAGTAGTTAGAAAAGAAAAGTTTTCTGTGTGAATACGGGCAATAAT
Source organism: Girardia tigrina (assembly GCA_001938485.1). Lineage (NCBI taxonomy): Eukaryota > Metazoa > Platyhelminthes > Tricladida > Dugesiidae > Girardia > Girardia tigrina. The sequence goes on from MQRK01254306.1 coordinate 7,939, forward strand.
CTTTTCAGATTGAAAATTTAAATTTTCTTATATCTTATATAAATGACTGAGTTGTCCCATTTGGGAAATTTAATTCCGATGGTTTCCATCAAAGGGAACAAAACTACTAACGTTTTCTAACCAAATATATTTTTATTAATGAAGCGGTCTAGAAGATGAATTAAGAATCAACTATAATTTGTTTGCAATAAACGAAATATGCAAATAAATGAAAGAAATCAAGATGACAATTTGAGAATAAATATAAAAATGTATTCACAAAAATGGTAGTCTAAAATATAATAATTAAAGAAGCGTAGGAAAATTCTCAGGTTCAAATTTCTACATTTTCTTTTCTCTCAAATTCTGTTACTTCTTACCTTCAATGATGAATAGGCAGGAAAGAGTTATGTTTTTAACATTTGAAATAGCTCGGACGTTCACTAAGTAACCGGCCAGACAAATAAATCGAATTTCAAAAAGAGTTTTTTTATAACACCACAAGCTTAATGTATGTAGGCATCAATTTTCAAGGTAATGTCCATTTCACTCACACACTTCCGCCAAAGAATAATCAACTCAGAAAATACCTTTTTGAAAAAAATTGTGGGACATGTCACGAAGAAATCTGAAACGGCAACCTACAAATGGTCTTTGGATTCAAACTGGATGCCTTTCAAATACTTCGTTAGGTGTCTGAAGAGATAAAAATCTACTCTGCTGATGCATGCTTTGTTTCCAGAAAATAGATACTGAGCTGGGTTTCATCCTCCGTAATTAAATCTATCAGGAAAGTTCCACCATGCTGGTACCACAGGTTCAAGTTGTTCTACTTATACTCCAAGCGGTTTCGCATCATGAGTCAAGAAACGGAGTACTAATCTGGCATGTTCTGTACCAACACTGAGGTTGGACTTCGTTGAACGCATTTTCATTGTAAATCGACGCTCATCTCAGACTATTTTCTCCAATTTTTAATCAATTCTGACAAAAATTTCTTGTGGCCGACCTGAAGTTTCTTGATCAAAAATGGAGATGTGAAAAGCTTTAAACTTTCTGACCTAATATTTAACAGTGGTCAGAGATTGGGAGTCATGTAGGTAAGTTGAGTGCAAAAGATCGTATAATTCACTGCACGTTTTCTTCTGCAACACAAATAACTTGATTACTGGCGAAAATTCAAAATGTCGCAATCAAAATTTTAATGTATTTGATAAAATAAAATAATTACTGAAATTGAAACCTATATTAATTTATTTAATCAAACAAAAAACTCAAATTCTCTTTTATATTTTTTACCTTATGTCGGGTACTTATTGAACGCACTATATAGGTTTTATTGTTTATTAGAAAATACAGATAAAAAAATCATAAACAGATCAGTGATTATACATTTTCATCATGTTTTTTGATGGTCTTATGTACATCTGCCACTATTGCCTGCAGCACTGATGCCACTTGTGCTGTGAATAAGCAGAAATATCATTCTATTGTCGACATAGAATACTTCTTTTGGCTAACAAATAGAGAGAAAAAATACGCATTACGCGAGTTACAATAGGAAGAATAGGGAGGTTGTGTTTTTATCCTGATTTAGTTTCATGTTATCTAAACAAACTTTATTAAGAACCTTAATCATTTTCAAGTGACTCAAAAATACGATATTTGTTTCTGGATTCATAGTTTCATGTGATGACCAAATCATATAGGAATGAACAATCCTTTGTGATTAAGTAAAAGACACCATAGACTTTTTTCTTCATCCTCCATCTTCTAAGGTTTGAATAACATTTTCATTTCTATCTGGAGTAATCTAACATCTTATTGTGTTCCATGGAATCACACACAGAGAGCAAAACCATTTCTCATCAGCTGTTATTAGGTTTAAACTACAGAATCAGAAATCAAATAAAAAAAATCATGGAATCTCTTTGCAAAGATTGCTTTCTTACTGTTTGAGAAAATAAGGGGGACTCATTTTATGAGTTTCCAATGTAAATTTAGGTCTTCTATAATGATTCTTTGGCATATTGTATGGGAGATATTCAGGTAATCAGCAATCTATTGTTTTTCTGAATTATATTTTGAACTGTTTCTACATTATGAAGTCTCATTTTACTAGTTTGATTACCACTTTCATCAAACTTTTGGAAATCGTTTCTTCCTCCTACCTTAAAGTCTATGCAAGAGGACTGAACTTAACGTAAGCTGAGAAACTGTTCAGACCAAGCTATTTTCATAATTTAATGAAGTGCTGTATCTTTTCACCCATTCCTGCATTGTAAATCCATTGAAATATATCATTCCTTCTTTGTGCATTGCGAATTCATTGTGCATCAATGTCAATCTTGCTATGTATATCATTTTTACTGTTATAGCTGCATGCTTTAACAAAGTAAATAGTTTAAATTTCAATATTTATATATTCATTATTTATGATCAACTTCCAGCTTTACACACTTCATTTAATCATTCATTCATGGAATTCGAAGCCTAAAATGAAATCGTTAAATAAGGGTAGGTGAAAATTTGCATAAGCCTAAAATTTTCATCTGACGTTGTACTAACTTAATTATCTTCCATCTCCACAATTTATATTGATATACTTCCCCTTTGAAATGTGACATCATTTACAAACTTTTTTTATTTGCTCTGAAAGAAAACTATACATCTGGTCGAGATCATCCACATTTATTTTTAATTTCGTCTGTTCATCATGAAGACCAATTTTATATTTTCTTTTGTCAATTTTGGACCATCCTGTCTGAAATCTTTTAAAAATATCAGGTTGAGGGGCAGTAGTTGAACCCATTATACAATCAAAAACTGCCGTCAGTATTATTTCTAAAATGTGGTGGCGACAGGCCAAATATAAAAGATCTTTTTCAACTGTTCTAATAAAACACAGGCCCCTTTCAAACGACCAGTATTGGTAGCAGTAATGTCAAAACACATTGCTTCTATTTTTTTCTACTGCCCCCCATTTTTACACTTCAGAAAAAACAGTTTTTGCCTGATTACACCCCTTATTATTTTCTATCTGGGGAACTCCTATCAACTTCTCTTCATCACCACAACTTATTAAAATTGCCAACCACTCTACATTTTCTTTATGTAATATATGTGGCAGCAATTTCCCATCCCAGTGTACGATAGCACCTTGTAAATCTAAATTTTTAAACCTATTTTTAATAATCTTTACTCTTTCCTCTCGACATTTCTGTCTGCGGAGTCGTACGGTGGATATACTGACTGCTAACTTCTGTGGATCTTGCCCTAATGCTTCGGCAGTAGCCGAAACAATTCTAACTGCATCTCTATCCGAAATATTACATCTATCTAACAATACTGATAACTTCTCTGTAATAATTTCGTGACTTCCTCGCGAGTATTTTCTTTTCTTCGATTGTGATGTGTCGATTCCTGTGTCCTGAAAATAATCATGATACTTCCTTTCTATGTCCTCTTCTTCTGAGAAACTGCTTGTGCTGAAAATGATTTTTCAAGTCTCACCGTCTCAACTGCCTTTCTCTGTGCTCTTTGTTCTTCTTCTCGTAGGAAATTTATAACTCCTCCCATACAGCTAATACGACCCTTTTGTCTCTGAAGGAGCAAAAACCGTCTGTCTTCTTCATTTGTGTTGTTAAGCGCGTCCTGATGTGCAATATCAAACAGGTCTTCAAGCCCTGACTTGAAAGCTTCCACTTTCTTACTTTGAGCTTGACTTGCGCTTCTGGTTGCATTCTTTTGCAGTTTTCTCCAATCCTCGTGAAGTTTTTCAATCATCGCAATACAATCTTTCAAATGTTTGGTAGGTATCTTAGCTTTCTGCCAAAAAAGAAGAACTTCCTGGATTGTGAGCCTTGCATCATCTCTGGTTTCTAGTTTAACTTGGCGTTTATTGTAAAACAAACTGCGTAAAACTTGACCATTGGATGACAACTTACAGCCAGTAATTTGATGGGACATACATCCAATCAGAAAAATCTTGTCTTTCTTCCTGGAACTGACACCCCTTGTAACTGTAAACAACGATTTTGAAGGTTGTGATTCCATTATTAAGCTCTGAAAAACAAAAGTTTATTATTAAAAACTTATATTGAAACAATACTTTGATATGGTTCACCCCAAAGAATTGAACGAACAACAAAAGTATACTTAGTCCTATAACTACCGTATGTTAACTACATATAAATGCTAATGGAAACACTCACCTAATAATGCAATGGAATGAACAGAAAATGACATACCCTTGAACAAACAAGCCTTATATACGTGTAGAAACGGTCATTCAGTACACTCACTTCCGAGAATTCCCAGTAAAAAGCGCTCACACACTTGCTACTGTCGCCTAACATTAAAGACAGTCTCATACTATGACACTCACTCACAAAGACCATTTTTGACATACTCTATGTGTAGGGCCTACATTGTAGGCGAACTCGAACACCTGCGTGTAATTAGAAGTTAGTTCACTGTAGTTTGTGTGCGTGACATTTTTTGTCGGGTTGATTCATTGTTAAAAGACTCACAATTCAATGGAATAACGATGAATAGAAAATTTATTTTTTCTTCTTTCAAATACGCACGCCTATACGTACATGTACACTACACTACACTGTAATAAAAAGTTCCTAGGATAGGCCGTTGTAATTTTATAGCGGAAAATCCTCAATTTTTTGAATAAAAAAAGTTGATTTTATTACTTTAGGGCTGATGATGCAGGTCTTAACCTTATCCGATCGAACTGAAATTTTCACATTCTCATTTTTATACCAATTGGCAACTTTTTAGGGGTTCCCATCAGAGAAATTCCAACATCGATGGTTGAAGAAATCCTCAGTGCCGTAGAAAAACAACTGTCTTTTAGGAATACGGACTTATCTGCAAGGCGAGATTTAAGATGTTCCTTTTTTGACTATATAAAAGCCACTAATACTGTTAAAAGCATGCAGAACCATGAAAATATAATCCAGGGGTGGTCTTTTCTTACGGAGAAGTCAAAATGATCTCTGAGATCGAAGCAATCTGACACAATATCGAGCCTATCGGGGGCTACTAAATATTCTTTAGTTTGGATGGATCCTGTATAAAGAGCTTTGAGACTCAGTATCATTGAAAGAGATGGGAGGCCCACGTAAACAACTATTTAACTCTTTTATTATCAATTTTTCCCACATCACTATAAAAAGTATTGGTTTAAGTTTTGTTTATTTGTTTTAAATAAATTATATGAATCTAAATTAACACAAAAAGTTGTTCATATGGAAAGGGTTCAAAGGATTTTAAAAAGGGTGCAAAGTAATATTTAAGCCTCAAATTTAACTTCTTTTGGAAAATATTATTTTTAAATATTTTAAAAATATTTTAAATATATTCTGATGAAATAAAAACAATAAAATAAATTACAAGTTAATTAGATTATTTATAATTTAATTAAAATTTGCAAAATAAAATGGCTTGGATCTAAAACACAAATCAAAAAGATAAACTTCGATTTGACCGCGAAGAGAAAAGACTAAAAATTAAAAAATAGTTGAGCCACTGCACTAATTTTTTTTAAAATTTATTTATGTTAAAAATAAATAAATAAGAAAGGAAAAAGGTTATAAATATTTTTTTAAAAAAGAAACTTTAACACAAAAATTGATCGAAAATATCAACTTGATGATTTTAATTAAATTAGATCAAACAGCTTGATCGAGCCAGCAAGATCGATCAAAATTATCTGCACATGACCATGCTCGAGAAGGAAGGGATTTTTATTTAATTAAAATCGTGAAAGGAATTCACATGTAATTTATTTTTTTGTTTAATATTATATTTTCATGAAATTTTATAAAATGCTATTAAACATAATTTAAATAAAAATGTTACATTTATTCAATATTATTTTAATGATAACCTTTTATGTCTTACGTAACGCTCATAATCACTAAACTGAGGTCGCCTGACGTAACAATTTATAAAACTGCTTTAATCTATTGACATTCCAAGGTTTCTTACTTTGAAGTTTTAAGGACAAGAAAAAGAGTACTAGTACTTGTTTTTATTTTAATTGAATTTTTAATACAAATATTTGATAAAAACAAAAATTAAAAAGATATTCCTATTTCATGCACATCTAGATTTATATTATTTTAACACACACAAAATTTGTTTTACTTCAAATATTAAATAATTAAATATTTTTATCGACGTGGCTCCTTAAACGTACGCAAGTTCTTTGCAAGGAATATTTTCGAATGGTGTTTATTGCGTGTTGTGTTTGGTATGTTGTTTTAGGATTGTGTTTCTCCCACCCGGAAGGAAGATCGATATTTTGAATGTTTTGATTCGTCGGATTATTCGGATAATTTTAAAATGTAAATAACAACTTTAAAATTAAATTAATATATTTTAATCAATAAATATCTAATAATAATTTAATCAAAATATTTTAAATCTATTTGAAAGAGACCTAAACTATTTTTGAAAATAATTTTCAAATATTTTAGCAAGGAATTGTAAACTGAATTTTAATTTAAATCTGTTCGAATAATTAGAGGTTTAGAAATAGAATTAAAATTTATTAATCAAGAACGATGACTAGTTACGTAGGTTTTGTGGAGAATTATCCTAGAGGTAATTCGAGTTGTGATGTCAATAAAAATTGGAAATCATATTAGTGTTCTTAATATTCTTAATAATAATTTTTTGAAGTAGAACAAATTTTTGGTGAAATAAAATAAAACACATTTCGATTTGTTTCTGTAAGAATTCTCCATAATTAAAATGAACAACATAATATTATTCTCTCATCAATTAAATAAAAAATTTGTACGAAATTACAATATTTAAACAAATTAGGAGTTTTATAAATTAATTTGGATATTTTTTATATTTCTATAATATTTATATTATTTTACATTGTATGGGGTTAAAATATGGTTATTTATTTATATTATAAATAGTAATATCAAATTAATTATACTCCAAACTAAAGTGAACCTTTGAAATACGTTTGCTTACTTTACAATAAGGTTGTTAAAGGAATAAAATAGGTAAAATTATAAACATTTAAATAAAATTATTTAACCAACTTAAGTTTATTTTTATCATAAAAAAATTTAATAATGTAAATGAAATTATCAGTGATTACAGTGGAACCTCCATATAGTCACACTCAGGGGACTCACTCAAAACTGTGACTGTATGAAGGTGTGATTATATAGAGAGTATATCATTATTTTACTTTATTTTATTTTATACTATTCGTATAAAAATTATAAATATAAAATATTTAGTACAGTATTTTTTCAATTAAAACAGTATAGAAAGATAAGAATTTATTTTAGAAATAAAGGGGGAAAATATTTAGAAATTTCATTTGAAAGTTTACTTAAATATGTTATTCTAAATTCATAAACCATTTGTGAATCTTTCACTCACTGCAGTAATCAAAATATTTCTAAATATCTTCTTGAAGTAACCAATTCAATCTTGCTTATTAAGTGCACCTAGCCTTCCAAAATTATCTTCGACAGTTTTCTATCAAATTCTTCACCCTCTTTATCCCTCATTCATGCGTTTCAAATAGTCCGTGCAACATACTTCCCCTTCATAAATACATGTCCAATAGTTTTTTAATGTGCATGAATATGTTAAAGACTTTTCGCTCTAAAAAAATCGTCAATGTCGAACATAAGGTGAATATATGCATTATTCGTAGGAGTCTAAGCCCTTTCTTATTAACCTAAGCCTATAGTTCGGTAATGAGATCAATCATGAAGCCACTGATTTCATTGTACAGTACTATCGTAAGTGATTATGAAATTAGAATTGATTCTATTTGCTTGCAAAATGATTGTATGGACGGGAAGTGGTACACAAGGAACTTTCTCTTTAGATGTGAAAGGTATTTACAAATAAAAATCAGTGTTCACAGGATTATTGTTCCGAAATAGTTGCGGGTTGATTGGAAGTATAAAATATCATCCTTATAAATATATTTATACTTTGCCCTGCAAAAGTTTGGACTCACTTTAAAAATTCGTCTTTTTGTATTTTTCACTTTAAAGTTGTTGTAACACAGTTTTATAAAACGAAAATTTATTATTGAATGAGTTTTAAAATATTGAAAAATTGATGATATTAGGTTGTTGCAAAAGCGATGTAGGTTTTTGAACCTAAACTTTAAATAAATGTAACTCAGCACAGAATAAACTTTATTAATCAAAATAAAAACCATCAGAATCAATACATTTTTGCCAACGAGAAACAAGTTTATTGATGTCCCTAGTGTAGAACTCCTGAGTTCTGGATCCGATGAAAGCGTTAAAGGTGTCTTTGGCGTCGTCTTGGTTTTTGAAGCATTTTTCCAGGAGGAAGTTTTCCAGATGCTTGAAAAAAATGGTACTCGGTGGGTCAGAGGACAGGTGAGTAGAGTGGATATGTGTCAGAGCTTCGTAGCCCAATTCGTTTAACTTTTGTAGGGTCGATTTTGCGATGTGTGACCGGAGGTTGTCGTGGAGGAGAATTGGCTCCTTCATATTGACCAATCTCGGACACATACATCGGAGCTCGTAATGCATTTTGTCCATTTGTTGGCAGTACTTATCTGCGGTGATCGTTTCATCCATATTCAGAAAGCTGTGATGGATGAGACCGGCTGCAGACAACCAAACAGTCATTATAACCTTCTTTTGGTGGAGTTTCGGTTTCGGAAAGTAGTGAGGAGCCTCATCGAGGTCAAACCATTGTGCCGATTTTCGTAGAGAATCCACTTCTCATCACACGTCACAATCTGATCGAGAAACGGATCGTTCTTGTTGCGCAGAAGGAGCGCGGAAGACACTTCAAAATTATTATTATTATCATTATTATTATTATTATTATTATTATTATTATTATTATTATTATTATTATTATTATTATTATTATTATTATTATTGTTGTTGTTAATATTATTAATATTATTATTATTAGTCATTCTTTTATTTATAAAGAATTCTAATATAAATAAATAAGAAAAAAAGTAAAAAGAAAATTTATTGCGACTATCAATCATTTAAAAAGTTAAATTTTTAGTTAATATTGATTGATTTATTATTTTTATTATTAATATTTGTTTAACAAGAAAGTTGATTTCAGAAATTAACAAAAACCATTTTCGATAATTTTCCATAAATATCATTTTTCAATAATAATTGAGATTTATTTTCCTTTATAAAATATTATTTTTTTACGTTTCTTCCAAATGGATCCCAAAAGTAATTTGAAAGGTTTCATTAAAATTTAATTATAAAAAATCATATTTAATTATAAGTATTAAAAATAGAAATTAATTTTCAATCAACAGAAATTCAATTAAAATTTGATTAAATATATTTTTGTTTTCTTTAATTAATGAATTAATTAATATTTAAAAAATAGAATAGTATTTTTTACTTATTTTTAGAGGAAAAATTATACACTCGTTAATTAGTTTTCAGTAAAAAGTAGAATAATTAAGATGGATTAATGATTAAATAAAAATCTGAATAAAATAAAAATTCCGTGAGAGGAAATAATCAAACTTGTCCACGAGAATTAATGGGAAATTTATAACTTTAGAAATTATATTTTAATCTCATAGTTATTAGGAAAATATTTATGTTTATAATATCATATTTAAATCATATTTAATCATATTTAATCATATTTATTCATATTGTATTATTAGATTAGAGACCCCTCTGCAGGGCGGGATGTAACATTTGGGAAATTTAACTATCACATTTTCAATTAATGTTATTAGAATCTATTTGTTAGATATCGTTTCACTTCTTCTTTTTTGTTTTAATTCTTAAGAAAATAAACTGATAAAATAATATTTAAAAATTACTAAAAATATTACTTAATTTATTATATTTTTTCTCAATTTTTAATTTATATAATTTGAAAAGAAATTAAATACTGTTAAATCTAAACATAATTTTTCATTTTCTTTTCTTTTAAAACTTTTATGTTTTGTAATTTCGTTTCTCCTATTTTTTGATAAAAAACTTGATTTTCCTTTTGTCAATATCATTTATTTAATTAATTCTTTTTTTCGTTTTTAAAATTTTAAAATTAAATAATTATTTTTAATTAAATTATTTTAGTAGGGGGAAAATGTATGTTCGCCCTCAATCGATAATTGACCCCCGGGTGGGGGTGGTCCAGTCACCCGTTGCCATGGCAATGGCTACCATGGCTACGGTCGCGGTTACCATAGCAACGGTTCCGGCTCACTTGGAGACGCTTCTGATTGGTTCCCCGTACCCTAGCAATTGTCGCGATCACCATAGCAACGGTCCCGGTTACCATACCAACGGTTCTGATTCACTTGGTAACGGTAACCAAGGTCTTTGTTACCATAGCAACGGTAACCAAGGGATGTTTTTCATTATCAACGGATACATCGATTCAAGGCGGTTGTAACCATGGTAACGTACCGTATCCATAGCAACCGTCAACCTTTCCATAGCAACCGAAGAAAAAAGTGCTAATCGATTGCTGCACAGTGCCCAGATGTGCTAATCGATAGTACACATTGTGCCGCACATTTCTATTGTGCTAGCACAGTGCTCTTTAAGTTACATCAATGCAAAATGCAAAGCAAAAATGCAAAATCAATACATGAAATTTTTAAAGGTACTAGTGTCAAAAATCGATATCATATGTTTGATGCACATTTTGATTCTCTATCTTAATATGCAATTAGAAATTTCATATTATTAAGAACACCAATTTGACTTTTTATATTTTTATTTAAACAACAATTTTGATTGTCCATTAGACAATCTTTGTCAAAACTTTCGTACATTTGCATTCTAAACGAAATTGATTAATGAATTAACTCTCATTATTTTTTTAGCAAATGTGGAAATAAATATTTTAATAAAATATTTACTCAAAACTTATTGGATAATAATTAAAATGATTATTAATTATTTAAAAAATATTAATTTTATTTATTTATTAAATATTATAAAAATTAATTAACTTATTGAAAATTTTAAAATTATTTGAAATTAAAAATAAATTTAAACATTACGTATTTTAGATAATAAGAATTAAAATATTAATCATCCATCTGGGTAGAAGAGACACATTTCCAAATCAACATACACAGCCAAACACAAAATATCAAACATTCAAATATTCCTCACACATATTGATTACTTTTTCCTATAATTAACATAATGTGCAAATTTACACAAAATTCACATCGATTTTAGAAGCACAAGGAAGCAGAATATCAAAAAAGTGCTGATGCGCTTGAAAAGAAACCTATATACATTCAGATTCCTAGTCAACATTTTCGAAAAAGTGCTGATAAATCAATTTTTTGAACATTTCTGAAATTCTCAAAAAAGTGCTCAAAAATCTATTTTTTCGTATATGTATGACACCCATGTGTTATATGCATGTTGTTTACCATCAAACAATACCTCATGAATCTCCTATTGTACATAAGTACCATGGTTACCGTAACCAAGATACATAACCTTTTATTTTACATGTAAAATCTACATGTAAAAACTCCTATTGTTCTTAAAACGTGTATAGACATTATACATAACATGTACATGATCATCTAATGTACCTGAGTCTAGGCATCAACCATCAAAAGTACCTTAGTTACCGTAACCATGATACATAACCTTTTAATATTATATATAAAACAGTCGAAAACCCCTTAGAAACCATCACTATTACCTTAAAAACCATGAAAAACACCTTAAAAATCATCGAAAACATGTAAAAACCACAAAAATTACACAAAAAGTGCAAAAATCAATGCTGCACTCGTCTGTACATGTGCCAATCAATACTGCATATGTGCTAATCAATAATACACTTGTACTAAGCAATACTTCACATATTTAAGTGTGTGAAATCAATAAGTTCACAATTGTGCAAAGTGCAATATATTCATTTTTATATATAATATAGTGGAAGCAAAATACCAAGGAAGTAAAATATGAAAAATCTGTCTGAACACATGGATAGTAACTTATATATGAATAGTCAGATTCAATATTAACATTTTTTAAAAAATCGATACTTAGTGCATTTTCAAATATATGGACATTATGTGTGCAAATAGTTTATTATAGGTATTTATTATATTATGATATTATACTATGTTATCAACCAATATCGTATCAACCATTCAAAATGTGATCGTGTCCAAGGTGATATCGTCACGCATCCATCATGTCAACGTATTGCATTCATCATCTCAATACACAGTTGAACATGCAGAAAATACAGAAAATGCTGAATAATATATAAAATACTATAAGAACTACCTTATCAACCATTACCATCATACTATCAACCATCAAATATATCTTATCAACTATATCATCAACTATCAAATGTACCTCAAAAACCATCAAAAATACAATATCAACCTTCAAAGTACCTCATCAACCATATCATCAACCGTCACATTTACCTCAGCTACCATCAAAATCACCATCTCAACTATCCAATATACCTTATCAGTCATACAATCAACTACCAAATTTACCATATCAACTATCAAAATTTATCTTAACAACCTTTAAAATTACCATATCAACCATCAACAATATCTTATCAACTGTACCATCAACCATCAAATTTACCATATATCAACCTTCAAATATACCTATCGACTATCAAATGTACCTCAACAACTATCAAAATACCTTACCAATCATACTATTAACCATCACATTTACCATATGAAACATCAAATATAACTTGTCAACCATACTATCAGCCATCAAATGTACCTCATCAACCATCAGATATACTTTATCAGCAATCAAATATACCTTAACAACCATATCATCAACCATCAAAATCACCTCATGAACAGACATTTGTATATAAAAACCTTCAAATCTACCTTAATAGCAATAAAAAGTGACCCTAATTGTATCAACCATTACCTTATCAACCTTTCAAAAAGTGAACATTTTAATATACATTATATTATATATTAATTAATATATATTATATTATTGTTATATATTATATACAATCACTATGTGTATCATCAACTATTTACTGAAGAATCATCACGAGATCAACCATTAATATTAGTATATTATTGTACTATATACATATAGTACATTATATACATACTATGTACTATACGTTGTGATCATACAGTGATTCACAACACAGTCAACACAGTTCAGATGTTTCTATGGTGTTTACATGTTATATTATTATATATTTGTATTATATTATGGTTATAAAGCACACTGAAACTTGGGGGGGTCAATTATCGATTGGGGGTGAATATACATTTTCCCTCTACTTATTTTATTTCAAAACATTTATTTAATTTTATTTTTGGATTTTTGTATTATTCATTTTTATTGTTTTTAAATTATTTTTTTAGTTTTTGTATGTTTATGAATTTTATAAATTTTATAAAATTATTGAAATTAAATTATTTAATTTCACAATAAGTTTTTATTTTAAAATAAATATTTCAAATTATCTTTATATTTATTTTGTATCTTTTATTAAATATTAATTAAATTTTTTTATTTTGTTTTTTTCATTTTTAATGTTTTTTTCAATATATTTTTTTATTTTTTAATGTTTATGAAAATTAAAGATTAACGTATTTCTATTTTTGTATAGTTTTAAATTAACTTTTTTTTATTTTGATATATATTTTTATAAATGTTGGACTACATATTCTTGTTTTTTAAATTTTATATTGCCATTTTCTTATAAAATTTACATAGAATTTTTGGATCTATGAATTTAGTTTGTTTTTTAATTTTTAAAATAATATTATTAAATTTTAATTTTATAAATGAGTTATTTGGCGAGATGAAATTTTAACGAACTCCTTATAAATAGAAAACAATATTTTTAAAATTACAGAATATTTTTAAATTTAAAAATTGTCACTCAGTTGATTTATTTATTTTATTTTAAATAAATCCAATCACTTGTACAGCTTCTTTGCAATCGTAAATCATAAGATTCAAGAGTTCTTCAACAATTTTTATCTATAGTAAATATAATAAATCAATAAAATACCAAAATAAAATAAATAAAATAAAATATATATCATATTAATTATCGTCAAATGATACTTTTATCTATATTTATATATGGGTTGATTTAAAATTAACGATCGTTTTTATTAGTACCCTTCGTTTCTTCTTAAATAAGTATTTTGGTTTAATGTTTTTTTCATATTAATATTCTTTACAATAAGAATTCCTTTCGAAAAGAATGTGAGTAGATAACCATGTTTATATGTTTTGCTTGATCATTCTAGAAAGCCCCTATGGTCGCTGAAGCATTAACAACGAATTTGAAGTCTGAAGATGATGAAGTTTTAAATCCAGAAACTCAAGCTTAGATTATTAGAAGCAAAAAGGACACCAGTCTGATTGGGATTGATCAAGCCATTTTTCGACACGGATGTGGAACGACCGATAATTGTTAAGCGACCTGTTATGAATAAAGATTATACTTCAATATTCTGAGGCAAAAGACAGTCAATCTCCGAAGAGCATTTTAATGAATTTTCCATGTAAGGAACCTATCACTCAAGTTTGCGCACAAAGTTTTTTTACTGGTAGGGTGACAATAATGCGAAACATGAATGTTTTATTCATGATATAAATGGAAAGTAGTAATGTCTTCTTCCTCTTGTGGTACCCTATTCATTCAAGACGTTGACACCCATTGACCTCTTGTATTTTGAAGTAATTGCTCAAAAAGAAAATTTTAACATGAAATGTGAGGAATATTTTACATTTGGTATGTTAAAATTGGTATGTTAAATTTGTATGTTGAGTTTAGTATTTGGAAATGTGTTTCTCCCACCCAGATGGAAAATTGGTATAGAACATAGTTTGCATTTTAAATTATAACATAAGATATTAAAAATACTTTTAAAATATTAAATATTTAAAAATTTGAATATTTAAATTTTTAATAAAGTAAAGACAATTCAAAATAAGCTTTTCAAATATGTTAGGCGTTGTCGATCCTTCCTGCCAACAATCTTTTCAGTGTGATTACATTTTCTAATCCTTCTTTAACTAAGGATGGGATCAAAGAATTTCAATTGTCTTTTTCTTGTGGCCATGATTAATTTTTTCCTTTTTATAGTCAGATAGTGTCAAAACATCTTCATTAGAAATATGACTGGTGCAAATTATCTTCATCATTCGGTGTAAGAACAACATCTCATTTGAATCAATTCTCTTTACCATGCCTTGGGAAAACGTCCAACATTCTGAGCCATATGAAAAATAGGACAAAAGTAACATTCTAGAAGTCTTTGCTTTATGGTCATTCTGAATTCACTTGCAATGTCTATAATTTATTCAAATATAATCGGATCACTTACAATTAATTTTACAACACTTATTATTGCAACAATGAGAGTTGTCTCCGTGACTGTTCTCGGAAGATCGTTCACAATTCTACATTTTAGTTCGTGAAATTATTTTAAAATTTTATCAGACTTTGAATTACATTAACTTTTCAAAATTATAATTATATTTGAATAATCAGTTATCAAAATATAATAACAGATCAACTTCCAATAGGACGGGAATCACCACGCTAGGATCAGCGTACTGAAATCAACATACCACATACACATTTGAAATATTCCTCACATCATGCATGTTTTGTATGTAAATTATTAAGAAGTTTTAATTTTAAAATGTTCAAAAAGGAAGCGAAATGGAAGATGTGTACCATCAAATTAGTCGTTTGGTGGTACGACAACGCAAAATTGGTTATTGATACATACAAGAATAATTTGGGAATTTCAATTCTTTTAGTGTAAAAAAATCGTTGTGGCAGTCACAGAGAGGTAAATAACAAATGTATTAGACTTTTAAAATACAAATTGGCTAAAAATACATTTTCTTTAAGGAAACAATTGTAAAATTACATGAATGGTTTGAACACATTTAACCATAACGTATACTATTGAATTACAAAAAACTGTGCGTTCAGAGGTATAGCACAAGTTTAGACAGTTATGCATTTAGTCGTCTTGCTGAATAAATAATTCGATATTAAATGAATTTGTTTCGGAAACAGAATTTGCTTAAAATAAATCTCTTTCAGCGAGTGCTGAAATTACACGTTCAATGGAAATTAATGTTGTAAGGATAAATAATTATGTGATATTTACATTATCTTTATTATACTAAATATATTACAATAATGGATCCAAAATATTCAAATTAATCTCTTGAATTTGTTTTAATATTATTACAACGCGTGTAATTTTTAAATAATAAATATATATTTGAAATTGTTAGTTTATTATTATGGAATCCTCTTACATGACGACCACGGCCAGTGTCATCGTAAATCTTTCTCCGAAGGTTTATGATGGGTCACAGGACATAGAAGAATTTATAGCCGATCGCCAGTGATTCTTTGAAGTTGCTCAGATCAACGAGGTTATTCAAGCGACAATCGTTAAAGCTTTCGTGGACCGAGATATGTTAGCCACGTACGAATCAGTGGATTACAAAATCACGGATTTCAAGGATCGATTGAGAAAGACTTTTAAACGACCATCGTCCCTAATCCAGGATCTCAACGAATTGATGACATACAGGAAGGGAACTGACTCAGCGACAGTATTTTTCAACAAAATTGAAAAAATGGTGGACAGAGTACTGTTACACAAGTGGAACAAACAGGAATTGATGACCTATTTCCTCACCCACTGTGTCGAGGATGTGTCGATCAGGACGCAAATTTTTATGCAAGAAACGAAAGTTCCAGATTACATTAAAACGGTGATCGAAAAAATGGAGCACATCAAGGCTGAAGTACATTCCAACGAGATTGCGTTATTGCAACAGAAAAAGACTTTTGCAAATGTGTTGCGGGATTCCTCTTACAAATGTTACACATGAAAAGTATTTCAAGTGATCCCTCAACATCCTTTCCACAAAATTCTAAGCATTTCTCATATCACTTATGGGAAATTTAACATAAAGATATACATTTGAATGCTTCGAAGATTCATTAAAAAGTAAGGAAAATAATAATTTGAAACTCTGAAATTTTATCATTGGGATGGTAGAAAAGATTATATTTTGTAAAATAGAATTGGTAC
>MQRK01254311.1:0-12285 GCA_001938485.1 Girardia tigrina
ATTTGATATATTTAATTGACAACAACAGTAGCTGTAGATGTAGTTGTATCTGTAAATGCATGTGTGTGTGTGGATGTATGTATGCGTTCAATTTAATGGTTAGCGAATAAACCATACAGGTTAAATATTTTAATCAGGATGCAGTATTAGCCTGTCGTGCATACAGTCTTGCATGCTATCAGGTTATACTTAAATGACAGCGACAGTAAGATAGCAAAAATATAACATACACATTTGAATATGTGCTTATTTAGCGAGAACACGCATTTTATGACATAAATCAATCGGTTTCATGACGATTGCGTACATTTATAACTGACTCTAAGTGTGATAATAAAAAAGCTAATAAGAATTGTCTCAAAGTTCTTCACAACCCTAACATTAATTATAACCTTAACCCTTATAGATTGAAGTCAATGGATACAATATTGAGGGGGATAAGCTCAAGTATTTGAGGGGATTGGTAAAAATTTTTATTAAATTAATTTTAACAATAATTTTCAAAAAATAATTAATGAATTTTTTACTTCTATTGATTTTTAGCTTGTTATTTTAAAAACATAATTAGCTGTTACTTAAACAGAATTGGTGAAATATTTGAATTGTATATAGGTGTGATCATTTCAGTCAACCATCAATAATTTAATTTAATGTCCCAATTCAATCAGAAGACAGCTCATCATTTATGGAGAACAAATACTCATCTTAGAAAAATGTGGTCAGAAGAGAGTTAACTACTCGTGAATCAAGACCGTCATTGGTATTAAAGGAATAGTAAAGCATTGACTTAAATACCTCCAGAATATCGAACAAGTAAATTAAAAAGTAAGAACATTTGTAAAGGTAAGAATGCTCAAAATGTAAAAATGTCGAGTTGAAATGGCATCCGGAAACAGAATATCTTTCTAGTACTAAGTCGCACGCGTTACATTTCAGCTAAATCGAGAACTGTAAATATTAAATAAAAATATTTGAAACACTCAAAACAAAAAATGAAAATGTACAAAACGTTTTATTCTTATAAACAAAAAGACGACAATCGATCTCCGATATTCGAACCTCTCAGTCAAACACTGACAGATCTAGATCTCATCAAAATGAGTGCTAGTACCGATATTCCTGACACAATAATCCCAGTCGTTACCGCACTGGAATATCGTTTGGTTAATTTATCCAATTTGCATTTTTCGACCTCATTGTCCAATTGATTGGACAAATCTCCTTCGATGGCATATTGATGCATCTTAATACGGACATTAGGATGTTATCTTGAAACATATCAAATTAGGAACTTTATTGAAGATTGAATCGATCTTCATAATGTTTTCTAGAACGCTACCGGCTTTGTATGCCGCAAACTGGCAATGGTTTACACACTTTTCAAAAAAACTTTTCTATAAAAACAATTACATTTCATTGACAAAATATCAATTTTCGTACATTCTGTGCAAAATTCAAGTAGTACGAAGGATTGGTTAATAAATGATTGCCCATATAAGTTACGGTAGATTCTAAAAACTCCAAATGTTCGTTGGCATTTTTTACCACATCGAACATATCCATGGGTCTGAAATTAGGAACAGATTTTGAATTCACTGTACAACTGCAATCGTCAAAATTTTTTAAAAATGAATTTGAAAGAAGATAATGAGGAATCAATATTATTAACATTTTAATAAGACACACGAGTTTACAGAAACGGTTCACTGTAAATTCTTGGAAAACGATTTCTTCGAATGCACTTTTTTTCGAAAATAACTGTTTTCAAAAATAAATTGTTTTCGAAAATATGTTTTTTGAAAATAACTTTAAAAAATAACAGCATATTTTTTTAATTAAGCTTTCAGATAAATGCTTCGAATGCACTTTCTTTATGAATGCACAACATCTTAGTATATAAATTTATAAATAAACCTAATTTTTTAAAAAAGGCTAGTGTTTAGTGGTTTCAATCCCGGGATCCCAGGGATTTCTTTCTATTTATACTTTTAAGGACATTTTAGAATATTTTCGTGCAATTGCTCACAATCCGTCTCATTATTAAATTCTATTATTTTATGTTATAACCCCTTAACGCGTAGGCCCGAGTAGGACTCGGGTATGGATTACTGGCAAATTTGTGCAAGCCCGAGTCCAGTTCTGGTGTCTAATATGTTTTTGCTATTCTTCAATGCAGCAACGAAAATAGCGAAATAACGAAAAATTTTTATCTAATTGTATTACTACATTAATTATCAGTAATAAAAAAATGATTTTTTAAAACGTTTACGGGAAAAAAATGCGCGTTAAGGAGTCAATGCTTTACTATATCAAATTCGATAATTATTTTTTTCGCAAAAAATTTTTTAATTATATTTATTTTTTAAAAAAATAGTAAAAGTTTTTAACAATATTTGTTTAAGAAGTTATTTTCGATAAAAGTGCATTCGAAGAATTGATCGTTCAAAGAAATCGTTTTCGAAGATAGTGTCGGATACCTACAGAAACATAAAGAGTAAAATTTCTTACATAAATTCTTATTATAACCCGAGATTATTTTCGAATGTGTTGTTCTGGTACCTTGTTTTTGGAATGTGTCGGTTTAAGAATTTTGAATTAAAATTCATATTTATATTTTTTTATTTGTATATCGAAGTTATATTAACCATCGAATAACTCAGAATTTGATACAATTTTGATCATATCACTTGGCACTAAGAGAAAAGTTTCAATCTCTATATCGCTGTATATGCTCGGATATAAGCCGAATTTAGAACTATCAGATACAGTACTGAAAACAGGGTGTCGGATTATATGCCCATAAGGCAAAATGAACAAAGGGTCGTGACAATGATTTTGAAGGCTTCTAATTATTTTTAAAAATACTACGTTAAATTATAAACAGAAATGTTAGGGACCATCCATATATTATGTACGCACTGAAGGGGGAGGTGGGGTATTTAAATTTAAAAGATTTTGCGTATGGGTGCGTATGATAATGGGAGTGGGTAATTATTAAATATGTAAACATTCAATGGTTTTCTTAAAAACATCTTTTTTATTTTTCTGCTCTGTGAACACACCATCATTCTATCAACAAAGGTGGAATATAAAATCTAATAAAGAATTAAATGTTGGTGTAAAAATATAGAGTTGGAATTATAAGATTCCCTGACGCATATTGTTGTTGTTCTGTTCCTTTTCGCTTTACTCTAATAATATAGGGGATTTTGCATATAATGCACACAGCCAGCATTTGTTATGATACAGTGTTGGAAGAAATTTAGAACATTGTATAAAAATCTTAAGTGGTTGTCAAATTAACTTTGGATGTCCAAATTATATTAAATTGAATAAATTTATATTGGAATGTGCAAACATGGAGTCCTTTAAGTTTTATTACTAGACATCACAGGGGGTGGTGGAAAGTTCAACCAAATTTATAATATTTTATAAAAATGGTGGTTCGAGACTCAATATTTTAACCCCCCTCCTCCCCCCATTGCACCCTGTACATTTTGAACTACCATAAGCACATACAAATTAACTTTTTCCGTATGTAATAAATGAATGGCCCCTTATAGCTTTTGTGAATAAATAGAAAACGAAAAAAAATTTCTTTATTCATATCAAATATTATAATTTCTTCTATTTCTTCTAGAATGTAACATAAAGTAAGCATTTTACAAAATAAGCATTAACAAAATGTGACAAAAGGGACCAATTTTGTTGATTGGGTATGGAGTAAAATTAGATAAGCTGATGGTTGGCTTCTATACGGGCTTTTGAAAAACTGGCCATTTTAAAGCAGTTTTAGGGGGTCGGTCTATATGTGAGTATATACGGTAGTAATGTTTTATTTCAAAAGCTGAAAATCCTTAAACGAACAGAAGATACTTTGATTTAAGTTACCCGTTAATGGGATCTGATCATCAAAAGTATAACTATTGATGGGAGAATAGATGGATTCTAATTCATATATGTACCATTGAATGTTTTTAAAGTGTTTTTTGTGACCTGTACATATTCGTCCAAGTAGGACTCAAATGTTGAACTTTTAACCAATCGTAAATTGTTAGTGGGACACGTGTTTCATATGTACAAAAATATTTTTACGGTGAATAAATATTAAATTATTAGGTTATTTGCACAATTTTTATTGTAATATTGTCTTTATTTCCATAAATCAGCCAATATAAACAACTTTTGTGATTGTTTTATAAATGTTCCGTGATATTTGGAGTGAAAAGAATATTAACATTGAAAAGGGTGATGAGATATCCAATCACACATATGGTATGGAATTAGCCGCAAAATTTTTCAGTAAAGAGACACAATTTAGTATAACAACTATCTACTAAAAACAATGAATTTCACAATGCGTTACAAAGTATGAAAAATCGAAAGAAAAGCATTATTGACAGGGTCTTGACAAAAATGTATTCAAAAAGTCCATTTTTGCAATTAGGAAAATTATATTTATAATCCTGAAACTATTTTAAATAAATTAATTCATCACATGTAAGATGTATTTTCAATTATGAAATTCACCACAATTTATTCAAAAAGAGAGCTAATTAATAATGTTTACCAATCAAATAACAAAAAGTGATGGAGACTTACTATCTAAAACATTTCTAAAATACATATTCTTTCTATTAAACAGTATCCTGTGTCTTAAATGTTAAAATAGTTTCCTTTAAAGAAGATAAATGTTTTTTCTGTCTTCATTTTTCAATAAAAAAATATTTAGAAATTGTAAAATTGAAAAGAAATATAAAAATTAGATAATTGATTCACTCTCAGTAATTAAATAAATATATTCTCTAAATTATATTTTTTTAATTTTTATTTTTAGTGTTCATAAAAAAATATTCCTTTCCTAAGAAATAAGTTTTATATATAACTTTATTCCTGAAACTCAATAGTGAATATTGATATGTAAATTTAATTATAGTAATTATAGTTTAATAAATTTTTACAGAAATGATAAAATTTTACAGATATGTTGTAATGATGGATGAAATGGTACGCGGTGCTTTGACCACAGGGGGTTTGACCATAGGGGGTTTGACCATAGATAGTTTTTCCACAGCTTTTAATATTTTTAAAATATAATTTGATTAAAGCTTCTTTTATATATTTATTGGACATGTTTCGATGAGTACATACATGATCATCAGCAATATTTGTAAATTTAGCATTTTAATATTTGTATAGTTCTCCATGATTTTGGCTTGTGTGGGCTAGAATCTAATATTTTAGTTGTTATTAATAATATGATTTTAAAATTATATTAAGTTTAAATATAATTTTTTTAATATATTTTATTTTATTAAAGTATTATTTAGTAATAATGGCAAAAATATTTTAATTAAAAATTTTAAGTATTGAAATAACTTTACTTTGCCCATTAAGGTCATTTCAATACTTAAAATTTTTAATTAAAATATTTTTGCCATTATTACTMAATAATACTTTAATAAAATAAAATATATTAAAAAAATATTCTATTTAAACTTAATATACATTTTAAAATCATATTATTAATAAAAACTAAAATATTAGATTCTAGCCCACACAAGCAAAAATCATGGAGAACTATACAAATACTAAAATGCTAAATTTCCAAATATTGCTGATGATGATGTATGTGAATACTTTCTGTTTAATATTAAATCTAGTAGGCCTGGCACAGCCCTTTATTGGGACCAAAAACAAACAAATTCTTTGTTCTCATATATAGTGTATATATATATATATCAACTATGGTCAAACCCCCTATGGTCAAACCCCCGCTGTGGACAAAGCACCTGCGGTCAAAGCACCTAGAACCGGATTAAATTGAGCGACCATTTTTTTTGAAAATCTTACATAAATATTTCAATTTTTAATTTTTGAGATATTTTTATTGATAAATTTACTCAATGTTGAAGTTAGTTACATGTAAAATTTCAAGAATAGTTGGTTTGATAAATTTTCTACAAATTTAAATAACATGAAAAAAAATGTACTGACGGATTAATATGAGCGACACTGTAATAAATTGATTAAAAAATGTAATTGATATAGAGACCAGAAAAACACAAGTATCAAAGGAAGAAACCCATGGTAATAGCCGACCGCATCATGTGAAAAGAAGCCCTGGATATTTAAAGGACTATGTGAGAGATTTTATCAGTGAGGGAGAATGTGGTGATTAAATTTTTTAAATGATTAAAACATTTTCTGGCGAAATTTCAAAATATCTGTAGTAATTTTCTGTATATTAAAAAAATCAATAATCGGACTTTTGTATTCGAAGGGATATACGACAAAAAATATAATTTAATAAATTAAAATACTAGTAATATCAATTAATTCATTTTAGAGAAAGATGTTTGATATAATACCCGGCAAAATATTTAATGATTTCTCAAGAACGGTTAGTCGTGTAAAATAGACTATGAGCTATCTACATTTCATATATAAATAATAAATAGTAACGCTACAAAGTTATAAACGAAAATTACGATATCGAAGATTTGAAATTGGGAGTATAAATACTCGTTTGATGACACCAGCCGACTTTATGAACTTCTTGCATCAAATTTAACAGACATTTGCGATCGGAGTATTTCGAAATTCCAATCTAAACATTGATCGCATAATACTTTTCCTTTAAATTAGTAAGAATAGTAAAATATTAGGATAAAAATACTCATTCATATGAACCATTAAGACTCAATATCTTCCATTACGACAGACGTTTAAAATGGATTACAGTTAACATTTAAATGTCATTTCAATAGCGCCATTATCGCATTGATATTTTATAATACAATATTTTCTATTTCATGTCGCTTGACATATTTATGTTAATTTTACGCAGAAATAAACATGCCTGTTTTCTGATAGAAAAATAAAAATTTGTCGGTAAACGTAAAATTAATATTACAAGCTATTTTGCATTAAAACAATACATAAAAGATAACTTCCAATTTGAAATAAAATCCATTAATATTATTTTACTTTCGATCCTTTGCTTGTTGCTCACATCAGCATTTATTACACTTATTTCAGGAAGGCAAAAAGGAAGATAGAAAAAAAACATGTAAGATAAAAATTAGTGACATCAGAAATGTATATATTAAAGAATTATAAAACTAATATTTCTCTTATGGAGTGAAAAACTATAATTTACGTTATTTGTACTGACTTGTTTAGCCACAACCATTTAGGTTTAAAATTTATTGTATAATATTCTCATCATGAACTCTACACCTAAGTATTGTAAATATTCGTATATACATTTTGGACAGGAAGCCGTGTCTCCATATTCTGGAAAGAGAATAACTGTCTGTCAAGTTATCATCTAAAGCCCTCAGAGATTCTTCTCGTTGAATTACATCGTCAATGTTTCTCACTATAATTCTTTGAACGTTTAAATTAGAATTAATTTGAGTAAAAGTTATTGGTGTTCGGGTGATTGTATATTTCTTTTGTGAATTTTGAATATCTTTATCGAACTCAATAAATGCATACGGTCTCGATGCAATTTCAAATTTACTACCATATTTATTATGAAATTCACCTATAATATCAATCAAAAATGCAAATGCAACTTTTTTTAGAAAATTCCTTTTTAGTTAAGATGATACAACAAATTTCTCTATCAATTAAATCATGAAACATATACCGATCACTTTCTATGGAACAAATTGAATAATATAAATTAGTCATTTTCTTAAACAATGGTTTCGCTTGATTTTTATGATAATTTAAAATTTTAATCTTTTCATCTTCTTGCATTGAAGCCGCTAACACCAGTCCATCGTTTATTTTTAAATTTGTCAGCAAGATCATTTTTAAGTTTACGTGGAATTATTTCACAAACTGCCAAAATACAACCGAGAGCAAAAGAAAACCGACAAAATTTTTTATTGTTTCAACAAATTGTTTGGTATTGAAAATTTTTAAATGAATCAAATTTTACACTTTTCACAATTGACAACGACATTTTTCCTTTTTGAAACATCGAAATTCTGACAAAAAATACAAATTTCGATTTTGTATTTTTTTATCGATTTCGTCATAAACACATCATCCAATCATTTCGTACATTTCACATGAAACACACTTACACGTCATATTCAAACACACATATATCACAAACACAATCCAGCCATTTATTGGCAGAGAAAAATTAATTAAAAAAGGAAGCTCACCATTTGATTTAAAATTAGAATTCATAGAATTTTAAGAGATGATTACTGAATTAAATTCAAAATCAACCATTGAATCAATCTCAAATTTCATGTGTCTTTTCGAACTATTTGAATTATTTCTTGATGATTCCTCATCACTAAAATCTAGCATCGTCAAAAAGCGAATCAGTGAATAGCGAAAACGGAAAATCAAATCAATCAAATTCTCATTAAAAATAATTTCAGTGAAAAAGAGCTCTATTATTAATTTTATTTTTCTTATTTAATTATTTTAGTTATTTATTTTTTTTTAATTTAATTTATGTATTTTATTTAATTATTTTAATTACTTTATTTATTTAATTAAAGGATTCATTTAATTATTTTATTGTAATTTATTATCTATTTTATTTATATACTTTCCTTTAAACTGGCAAATGTTCGGTCAAACCAAATTTCCGCTCCACATTTAAATTTATATATATATATATATATATATATATATATATATATATATAAAACAAAAAATAGCCATTTTTTCAAACATTTATTTTTATTTTGCAATACTAGTTTCGCCATATTGGCATCTTCAGTTGACTAATTGAAATTTCAGATTTATCAAAATTCAAATCTCATCAAAAAAAGTTAAATTCTCTTCGTCTTATTTTTGGAGCAAATGTTTTTAATTTAAAGAATACTATTATTAATCACTCAAATTACAGCTTAACTCCCTCAGAAATTGATATTTTAAAATTTGGTTTAGACAAATCATATATTGAATTGTAGGGATCGAGAAAATATAGGGAGTGATAAGGAATTTAGTGTTTTATGTAAAAATTTTGACAATTATAAGAAGACACTTATAATATGTGTCCGCTATGTGTACTGGAGCATTGTTATGGAGAAGCAATAGAAATATACTAGAAAAATAGCCGTCAAATATGACGAGTGAGCTGAATTTTCGTCTTTGAAAGTTTCTGTTTTAATTTTTTAAATCGTAATTATTATAATTTATTATTTTGAATTCTGTGTTGATTTAACAGTCAGTCAATTAAGTCGACTCCCAGCGTCTTTCGGCGACGGTGCTACACAGACAGAACCTTCTCGATGCGACTATGCAGATTGACCACGTCTTATGTGGATTTGCTAGGGTTCCTCCATAGTTTCCCATTTTGATCATAGCGTGACCGACAAACAAATAAACACACATTTTAGACATATATTATATATAACGAAAATTTGTAATTTCTACTAAATTGATTTTTAGCAATATAATTAATAAAAAAAGTGATAAAAATCGTCATTTATCAAATAAATTAGTATTGTCATAAAAATTTTCAAGTAATTCCTTGTAGGAATCATCCAAATCATCATCATTCGAAATCGGTGTTAATTTAACCATTTAGCGACTAACACTGTTTTCGATCGACTTCGTCGGCTTCCGGGCGTCTTTCGGCGAAGTAGCTTTACCGACCTAATTGCATTGATGCGTTCTTTCCAGATTGACCACGATCTTAAATGTATTCACTCTGGTTCCTCCGTAATTTCACATTTAACAACGTGACCGAAAAACAAACAAACACACTTTTTAGACAAATATTATATATATATATGTGTGTGTGTGTACATTATATAAAAATATATTTATATAAATTATGGATCTATTTGTTGTTTGAAAGTAACTTTCATTTTATATTTGCAGCGATTGTTTTAGTTTTTTAGAACTGTATGTATCAGGATGATGCTTCAACCAATCTCCTCCACCGACTAAGCGCCACCCAAATAGACACATTCTAACAATCCATTATGTGTTTACTGATTTTATCGATTTCGAAGACAAAGATTCGTAATTTACGATTTAGTATCATCTGGAAAACAGTTTCTGTGTCTGTAAAGTCTTGAATTTTGAGGAAATGATTAAGTGTTTAAATTAAGAAATTAAACATAACAACTGCAGTACATCACATAACTTTGAGTAGGAGTTCGAAGCTTGATCCGAAATATTTTGTAATTTACAGTTTAGTTTACTTATCTTAAGATTGAAACTGTAAGTAGTCTGAAAAATCTGAGGTGTAGCAATACGTAAGGCAGATAAAAAGTCCTTTGACTCGTATCGAAATAAAAATAATTAATCGATTACATTTTTAGTAAAAAACAAAAACATAAAGTTTGTTTAACTGTGGTAATGCTTAATAGCATTATTTGATGCGAACTTTCCAGCCAGTGGAATTTCGCAGCGTTATTCGCTTTTTGCTTTAGAGGAAGACTGAAAAGAAGAAAATTGTGCATCAGCCGCAGGAAATGAATCACCACGCTAGAGAACTATTTACAACTGGATAAGAGAGTTTTCCTCTGGCAGGAGCAATGTGTTTGACGAAGAAAGAAGTGGGCACCCTCAAGAAATTCCTGATGAAAAATTGGAAATTTTATCGATTATTGTGAAAGAAGCAAGACCCATAGAGAGATATCAAACCGACTTAATGTAAGCAAGAAGACTGTGCCGAATATGCTCTGGAATATTTGGGCCAATCTTAAATCCAAAGTTTACAAGGGAGGATGGGAGGCCACGAACATCATGCAGTTGAAGCGCAAGGTGAAGAAATCATTGAAGGAGATGAACATATCGCATTTTCACAATGATTTTAGGACTGTCAGAGCGCGAATAAGATGTGTGTACCATCATGGACTATTGTCTCTTGATTAATGTCCATTTCATGTTCTACTTGTCCTGTTCATTTGCTAAAAGTTTTCCTTCGATTAAACCTTTATTTTGCCTTTACAACCGTTATAGGTTTTACGATTTTTGAATAAAGTTTGTTTTGTAATTTTAGAAATGATAATATTAAATTTGAATTTTGTAAATAAATTATTTAAGGGATAAATTTTAAAGTAACTCATCATATCAACTATTGATTATCTATTACCATTAATATAAAGAAATAATATAAAATCAAAATAAAACAAACATTCTTCATATCGACGTCGCTCATCGATCTCAATTTGGAAAAAGTTATTTTATGTTTCTCGAAAATCGGTTGCAAGTGAGTCAAGTTCAAACTGGCGCATAAAGACGCAACGGGATCCGAAAAATATTTACTAGAGAATAGGTGATACTTTGCCATTTGCATTTATATATTTCTACCTGGAATAGAACTTCTTAACGAAAGACTCTTCAATATTTTGATCTTTTTCCGTTTCAACTTGACTCTTATGCACTGCTGACCAGGCGCCATAGAAATCTAATTTATCCGTTGGTCGAACCAATAAGTCTACAACGTCGTGATGATTGTTGATTAATGCCAATTCCACAGCAGATAGACCATGGGAATTCCGAATCGATAAATCGGCTCCCGCATCCATTAATATTTGTACTATTTCTACAAATCCTTTTGAGGCCGCAATCATTATTGGTGTGGAATTTTTGGAATTCTAGACAAGTAATTTTATAATAATTAATGACAATAAAAATAGTATTTTTTGTTTTTTAATATCCTATTTAAAATTTTTATTTTTTATATCATTTCAATCTTCTCGCGAATATGCGAATTGCTGTGCAGCAGCAGATTGATTCATAGAATATCAATCCATGGACTCTGTATCGGGTAGACACTTTTAAATAATATACAAAGTATGGTAAATGTATCAATGTACAATGTCGTAATCGTATTTTAACCCTTTCCAGCCCATTGTTGCCATATGGCAACATATTTGAAAAATTAAATTACAGTTATCTCTTTTACCTAATTTAAATTTTACACAGTAATAGTTTCTAAAAACCAAAGTCATCCATTTAAAAATATATTTTAAGACAATATATATTTCGATGGATCTACCGTCATCTTCAGGTCACTAATTAATAATCAATTCACCTGTATATAAATACAAAAATGGTGATTATGTAATCCATTGCATGAAATCATGCTAATCAAAAATTCTCAATAAGCTGGTTGAGACTGCCCATTGAACATTGATTTTAGGGCAACGTGACCTAATTAATAATTCTTCACACGACACTCTCTCCCAATAACTGTCAAAATGCTTACACAGAATTTTGAAATTATCAAAATTAATATCACATTTACATTTTTTCCTATGTTCTGCAATATTACTTTTACTCTCT
>MQRK01254325.1:0-14184 GCA_001938485.1 Girardia tigrina
AAATAAATTTTGTTCAATTATGTCACTTAGAGGTGTGTTGTTTGTTTTTAAATAATTAAAAATCATAAATCCCACGGCTCAACAGCAACCCAAACCGACCAGACTGAACCCGGTACTGTCACATCCAATCCAACTGGTCGACCTGACATCACTAATCGGATCGACAGACATCGGGTGGGTGGGACGACCGTACTGCTCGTCCCTCCATACGGTACCATTCGTCATACGGTGGACGACACGACAGGGCAACCGCTAATTATCGGTCACGTATCAAACGTTGGTCAATGGACTCAAACGGTACACGGCTGCCGTCAAATGGACAGACCGATCTCTCCAGTCAGCCACTTCTGGAACGTTAAAGAGGTGCTGGTTTCCACAGCTCAATCTGGTGGCCAGCACCTCATGATTTATTAGTTTCTTACAATAGAATCACCTCACATATATCCAATTTATAACTATAGCCAGACTCAACATTGGAAAATAATTTTTACATTCTGCCCTTAAATAAAAATATGTTATGTTATCTATTATAAATACATTTAAGACATAATCTGAATGTTATTTGGGAATTTTATTTTTTTTCCGAGAAATATAAAAAATAATGACATTTTATAATAATCGAAAAGTTTCAACTCTGTTTTGTAAAGTTTATTTATTTTCAATTTCTTTTTATCTGTTATTCATGTTTTTTAGATTTTCACAACAAAACCTTCTGATATATTTTAAATTGTTCTATTACATATTACTGTATTGACAGCATCACAACGATAATCATCCCAAAATCCGTCCGGAAAATATCCCACTTCAATACAATGTTCTTTAAATCCCCCATTGTTTGGCTGGCCAGGATACCAATTTCTTAATGAAAATCCAAATTATTAAAAATATTTAATATAAAATATTATAATACGAATACTTGTATACAAGTGTTGTGTTATTTGAATCGACAAAGTGTCCTTCTTTTGCTCTATCATTTCCATCAATCCAATATACCCCCAAATTATTTGAAACAGCTATTTCATGCAATTCAAACTAATCATTAGAATATTTCAAAGAAGAATGCCTGAAGTAACTTACTTTATCATCTTCATTTTCAATTTTAATTAAAGTCGAATTCATATCTTTACAATATTCGACTGAGTCATCAAAATTCATTTTCACAATGGCGATAATATAAGAGGCGCTATAATAATTATTTAATTTTAAGTAACCAAAATAAAATCAAAGTATATTCTAAAATTGAAAACGTGCCATAAAATACTTTTTTATGATTGGATGAATCTTTTTACATGTTTAAGAATAGTTAATTAACAAACTTAAGTGAAAATCCTTTGAGAGGCTTTTTGAAATAATTTCTACCTTACCATTTTTAGTATTAGCTAAATTAAACAGAACAATTTATGTTTTAATATACATGAATTTCATATTTGTCTTAATTCACATAAGAGTTTTTAATTTAATCGAAAACTTTTTAAGGACATTTAATATTTATAAAAATAAAATTAAGATTTTATGCTCATACTGGTTTCATTTTCGTAAAGTGATTTTAACTCTTTTGTTCTGTCTGAATAGGCTAATGCAAAATTAATAATTATTTGATTTTAATTAAAATGACTCGGTATTATCTTTCATTATTTTACGCAAACTCTGTTCATCAATCAAAAATACTAAACGCCATTTTAGAAAATGAATTTTTGCAATTAATTTCGGCTTAATAACCGTCATCGTCAACACAAAAAAAAACACTGATTTGATTTCCAACACATTTATTATTTTTACAATTCAAATCGTCTTTAGGACTACTCTAAACAAAACTTTTGTCACTTGACAAACTAAATTGATATAATTTAAGAATAAATTTTTTTAAACAATTATTCAAAAAAATATTCTAATTTTACACAATTCAATTATATTTAATTATTCCATTTTTAGAACTTTTAATTGATTGAGTTTAACTAAATTCAAAACATTCCTCACATGCGAGAAAAATTAAAGTATGATGAATCGTCCGGTGATGAAAAGTCCTAGAATCATATTTATAAAAAAAACAAGTTTTTAAGACAATAATTTTTGACACAAGTATTTAAAAAGTAATTTATAAAAGGAAATTTTAATTTAAACGGATTTTTAAAGTTAATGTTAAAATCAAAAGTGAAAATAAATATTTCAGAAAAACGATTTTTAATATCAAAATTTAAATTGGATATAATTTTTTATAATTAATGTTTAAAATCAAAAGTAAGAATAAATATTTTACGAAATTAATTTTAGAAGTAAAATTTACATTGGAAATAATTTTTTTAATTAATGTTTAAAATCATATTTCGGAATAACATAAATTGTAAATAAATTTTCAATTTATTATACAAAACTTTTCAAAATAAAGTCACTGTTATGTCATTAATTATTATATTGATATTTATATTTAGAATTTTAAAAATCTGGTTTATGCAAATTGATAATTTTGTTCCTCCTAAATTTGTTTTTAAAATGTAATATGTATTAGAAATAAATTTTAAGTGTCATGAATCTTGATCTAAATCACGAACCCAATAATATGTATTTGTTTAATGAGACTGTGGTTTAAAAATTGTAGAAAATTTGAATTTAGATTTGAAAATTAAAATAAAGAGTTTATGATCAATTCATTTTTTAAAGAAAGGAAATTATAATGATGAAAATACATTATGACATTGTTGCCGACGAGGAGAAACTCGGCCGAATAACGTCTAAATTGTAGGACGAAGATGTTCAGAAAACCGTCCAGTACTCTTTGTACCAGAAAGAAAAATTATTTTCATCGGTTGGGTTTAACCAACCTACCGATTCGAGAACTGTTAATGGCCCTCTTTAGGGCAATAAATTCCGCCAGCCGTCGTGGTTGTAATTTTATGTCGACACCGAGAGCCAGGTGCTGTGATGTGAGCGAAATGCATAACAATAATTATGGATGGTTTTGTGAAAGGTACATTTAAAGTTGTCTATTCTGAATTGAAGTTGAGATTTTATAAGAAGCGTTATATTTTCAATAAGACGAATTCCGATAATGGTTATTTCAAAATGAAAGAGCTAATTGATGTTTAATTTTTATAATTCATTCGATTAATTTATTCTCTTTATGATGTTTTGAAAAGCAGACCGTTTTGTGTCGTAAAATGTGTGGATGGTAGTAAATATTTTTGTACTAGAGTTGCGAGTTTGATTTCCCTGACGAAATCGTATCTTGTCGTTTGAAGAAAAGTCAAACCGAGTATATCCTTTAAAAGGGTTTGAGAGATGATGAGTCTCCTTTCGTTACAAAAGGGATAAAATTTTTGTGTTAGAAGACCTGAAGACTATAAAAATAAAATCAAAATCCATATTTTTCTGTCCAAGAATCTATCTCTAGTGGTTATCACAGTTTGGAGATGCGTCTCACGGATTATGAAGGGAAAATGGCTGGTATCTTACTTTTACGTTCGAGTGGTGAGCCGTCTACAACTTGCAATATATCTCCCCGTTCACTCGACAGCCAAAATGGAGTTCTATTGTATATCGACTCATTGTATGATAAACGATGAATGAAGACATCAAATCGATTTTTCAAAACGCACAACAAATTCACAATATTATACAATTATAATTAATCTAACAACTGAAACATATTCTGTTTTCTATATGTTTGTAGACTTTGTGATTTTATTTCTTTTAAAATGATTAGGATTACTAATATTTACACAAAAACTAAAATATAATTTAAATCTCATGGTTACGTTTAGATACCCTTTAATTTATTTATTAAAATATATGATTAATAATTTAAATATATTTAAGTAACCAAACATCAAACGATGTTGACATATTACTGATTGGGGATCATCGCAACTATAATCATCCCATAACCCTTCAGGATAAAATCCTGCTCGTATGCAATGCATTTCTCCATTCACATTGTTTGGCTTTAAAGGAGCGAAATTTCTAAATGTTACTTGTATTAAATAAATTTAGTTTAAAATTATATAACTACGCGTATGACATGCTTTGTCCGAGACTATTTTTCCAATCTCCATGACGGTATCTATCGTTTCCGTTTATCCAATATGTTCCCAAATTATTTGTAAGGCTCAAATTATACACAAAAATCTTATAAATAAAAGTATTAAACAATTGTAATATAAAAAAAAACTAACGTTGTAATCATCAGTTATTATTTCAATTAAATACATGTCCAAGTCCCAACAGTACTTAAGTGCATCGTCATATGTCAGTGCCATAGAACTTATATGATAATCTGTAATTTTAATTGTTACATGATATTGAAAAATAATCAAAATCTATCTATCCAAACTTTTTGTTCTATAATTTACAAACGGGGGTACCCACCTTGTTTTTATAAAATTCGATAGCGTACATTAACTGTAACAGCAAATGATCTTATTATATGTATTTCGTAATAAACACTTAGATATCACAAACAGCGGTCACCTTATATTCCTGTTTCATTTTCCTTTTTATACTTTCAAAAATATTTTTTTACTTTTCGATACAGCTTGTGTACATTGTTTTTTATTAAACAAGAGTGTTTAGTGAACAAGAGCCTTCCATGACCTTTGCTTCTGATACTTTGATGTTTTAAAAGCTGAAATTCTATTGATAAGTTATTTTTGCAATCTGGAACACCTTGAATGGTCGGTCTGGGTATATTAGATGTTTAAATAACAGTAAATACGTGTCATTATGAACTTCGTTACTGAAAAACTTTGATACTTTGACATACTGAAATCCTATTGTTCAATTCTATTAGCCTATTTAAAAGACCAGAATGATCTATTTTTCTGAAAAAAAGTGACGTTGACCTTTCATCTGAGTTATACAAAATTAAGTTACATTCTGTCAAACATTATTCAAATGGTTAGCGAACAGACAAACAAACATCGTTTATACACAATAAGTGGTAAACAATTACTTAAAATATATTGTAAAAAAGTAACAGAATGCAGAACTGTACAAATCTCAGAATTAGATTTATCATTCTTATACAATATAAATTGTAAAATAAAATTGAATCTGATATATCTACTTATTAACAGCATCACAATTTGAATGCAAACATTTATTGACAAAACAAACAGTTTCTTCACAACAATTTTCATTGGTCATCTTTCTTTGATTGATATAGTTTTTTTGGTTAATATATTCAAATCGAAAAAAACAATGAATGGGAAAGTTTAATAATAAATTTTAATTTCTCGTAATTTTTATTGGATAAAAGTCATTACATAATTTTTTAAATAAACATTAATTTTTAATAATATAATTAATAAAAAATTTTTTTATAAAAACAACCACGTTTCTCATGCATAACCAATGCACTAAAAAGAGGAAAATAATTTTTTTCTAGACATGTGCGAAACTTTATACCTAACGAAAAACGTGGGGCGGATTTCTGAATTACTGCTATTAGTAACTGCTATTTTCTCTTTGCTGCTTTTTAATAACAATCGATCATTTCTATGCCCCACGTTTTTGGTTAGGTATAAAATTTCGCACATGTCTAGAAAAAAATTATTTTCCTCTTTTTAGTGCATTAGTAATGCTTGAAAAACGTGGTTGTTTTTATAAAAATTTTTTTTATTAATAATATTATTTAACTATTTTTAGTTATCATTTAGGAATCCAAAATCTTTCGATTGATTTAGAATAACAGATATGATAATAAAACCAAAATAACAAAGTTTTATTTTAATAAAAGCAAGTTTTATTTCAAAATAATTTTTTTGTACGTATTAATTAATATTATTGATTTTTTTCATAAAGTTAAAATTTTCATAAAGTTAAATTATAGCATATGCGGTTTAAGTATGTTTTAAAATGACGTAAATGTTTTACAATATTGTATTGTCATCGGAAGCAAGCCTGTATAAAAAATTCAGCTCAATTGGATGACTGAAAGTGGTCGAAAATCAATCGCAAGATTTGTTCCAGACAGACAGACGAACAGACAGGCAGACAAGAAACCAAGCTAAGAAAAACGTGGTAAAATATATTACATTTAATAAGTTAAAATCATTTACTGAAAATATTATTAAAATTCATAATTATCAAACTTTAATTAATTAGTACTTAAAATTAATATCATTAAATTAATTTAATTAGATTCAAATAATCAATCAATAAACATATCATTCCCATCTGAGTAGGAGAGTCACAAACCTAAACAGCATACAAACAACAAACTTACAACATTCCAAATTATCCCTCACACTACTAAAATTTTTGAAAAAATAACTGTGACCAAGATTCAACTATATTTTGAACTAATAAATCAAAGAAATACTTATTAGGTTGTTTCAAAATGATTGCAGGTTTTTGATTTTTTTGTATTTACCGGAATGTTATATGACTAAATCATGTATGATGTAATGATCCATTCGATAGCTTAATTTATATTCTTTCATATATACTTGTCTAAAACTTTTTATAATGTTTCTTTTATTAATAATTTTGATTTTAATTGCAGATGCCAAAACGTGATTTTCGTAACATTTACTTCTACGAGTTTAAGCTAGGACGTAATGCAGCTCAAATCGCTCGAAACTTCAACGAAGTTTGGGACATGAGAAGTGTCAACGAACTCACGATGCAGTGCTGGTATCAAAAGTTTAGCTCAGGCAATACCAGCCTAGAAGATAAGCCTTATGGCAGCCACCCATAGAAGATTGACAACGACTAATAGAAGATTCTGATGAAAGCCGATCCAAGCACAACTGTTCGAGCACTCACATCAGAGCTTAACGTTGATCCTTTAACCGTTCTTTGGCACTTGAAGTAAATTTTAGGTTTAAAAAACTCGATAAATGGGTGCCTCACGAATTGAACAAAGTCAAAAAGATCGTCGTTTTGATTGTCTTACACGCTTCTTCTACAAAACAAAAACAACCCGTTTCTAGATTGGATTTGGACGTGTGATGAGAAGTAGATTCTCTATGACAACCGGCGACGTTCGACACAATCGTATGACCGCGATGAGGTAAAACGATCACCACAGTGAAATAATTCCAAGAAATTGACAAAATGCATCACGGGCTCTGACTTATGTGCTCCAGATTGGTCAATATAAAGGGGCCAATTCTCCTCTACGACAACGCCTGCCAAACATCACAAAACCGAACAGTCAAAAGCTAAACGAATTGGGCCACAAATTTCTTCCTCATCCATCCTACTCCACAGACCTTTCGACCACCGACTACCATTTTTTCAGGCATCTGGAAAACTTCCTCCAGGAAAATTACTTCAAAAACCAAGACGACATCATAGACGCCTCTAACGTTTCATCGCATCCGGAACTAAGGATTTCTACACTAGGGGCATCAATAAACTTGTTTCTCGTTTGCAATAATGTAATGATTCTGATGGTTTTTATTTCGATTAATAAAGTTTATTCTGTGCTGAGTTACATTGGTTTAAAATTTAAGTTCAAAAAACTATATTACTTTTACAACAACCTAATAATTCATTCTTCATACAGACAGAACTCTACTTGACCGACAGATTTTTTTTGTTATCTTTTGGAGAAGGGAAAATTTCATACAAAATAAATTTACAACTCTATTTTGTAATGAAATAGTTAATAATCATATATTAAATTTATTGTAATACATGGAGGGAAAAAACCAAAACATTTCTATTTATAACTTTTTGTGGATGAAAAATAAAAAAGAAAAAAAATTCTTTTTTACAAAAAATTTATTGAATTCAAAAACCGGACAAAATTTTGTTTATTAAAACAAAACTTGTGATTGCGGTTTTTGTTTAAAATTTATTTTCGACTTCCGGTTGCGAGGATTAACAAGATGAGGGACAAAAATACTAATTAGATTTAAAAAAACATTAAAGAAAAATAATATATCAAATTCAGCCGGGTGACATTAAATAAATTAATTTAAAATTTAAATTAAATTAAAATTTAATGTTGAAATTGCGTGCACTACATCAGCCCCCTCTTTGAGATGCGGAGACATCGCAGGAATGTTATGCTGTTCATAATGGAATCAAGTACGATGCATTCGATAATTGAACCCATGGGGAGAATGAAACTGACTTTTTGATGGAATAAATTGTCTTGAAATTCCCTGGGTCGTCGTCAATGTGAATATAAGGTTTCAACTTACATAAGTTGACGGTGCGATGCGTGCCTTTAAAATCAATTGTGGCTGTATTGTTCTTCGTGTTGAGCTGTACTACTAGGTGTGGGCCAGTGTATCTGGTTTGTAGAGAAGTGGGGTGTTCTCGAACCAACCATACGTATTTGGTGTTGCACAGGTCTTTCGGCACATGTACCTTGAATGCATTATGTTTTGGTGGATAAGTGTCTAGGTTGATTAAGTGTTACCGGGTCAGTTCAAGTTGTTCGTCATTGCTGGGACAGTCGTTAAAAAAATCTCATTGACGTGTGATATATTGGAACCAAACAGCATCTAAGCTGGTGAAGTGCCATGACGGCTACTGGGAATATTTCTCCATCCAAGGAGGACCAGTGGCAACTGTTTGGTCCAGTTTCTGTTGATGGGCATTGTCCTAAGAGAGTTCTTTAATGTCCTATGAAATCTTTCTACAAGACCATTTGACTGTGGGTGAAATGCCGTGGTTTTAAGTCGTTGAGTTCCCAGCCTTTTGAGTAGGTTGGTGAAGATGTTGGACTCAAATTGGCGGCCTTGGTCTGCAATGATGCGTTTGGGAACGCAAAATCTGGCGATCCGATTGTTGACAAAAATTTCAATAATTGTCTCGATTGCGATGTTCCTCATTGGAAATGCTTCTGGCCAACGCGTGTTCCGATCGATGATGTTTGAATTGGTGGATCAATAAAATTTTAATTGGATCAAAAAAATTTATTGATCCACCAATTCAAAAAAATCTCAATCTTCTGGCATATGGATCGATTCAATGACTAAGTTTTTTGATCACATCAATAAATATTTTTTCATTAAACGATTTTCCATACACATCATGCTTTGAAATAGTCCCTTCTTTACTGTCTATTTAAAATACTCTTGCATTAATGTAATTTAGAATATTTTGCGTAGATACTCATCTCACGAATTTTTAATCCATGCATGTACTTTTAAGAAATTTGATGGCTAAGGATTCTCATTTTTATTATATTATATACTAGAAGAATTTTTCCTAGAGTAAATGTGAGAAAACATAAATCTTTAAATCCCTTCAATATTGCAATATCTCCTGTCTGGGGATAGAGTAAAAATTCACTATGAATAACTATCAATAAAATTCCCCGTTTTCAACAATGTTCTTTGACTTCTTTAGAGATATGTGCTCTGTAAGAATACTAAACGAGGCATCGGCCAGGGCTTATATGGATCATTAAATCCTTGGATCATTAAATCAAGTCACGTAATTATAATTTCATATGTTATCCAAAGCATTATTTTGGAATGTTGATAAGACTATATTTTGATTTTCAATTGGTTTTTAGTCCTTTCCTTTGTAAAGAATTAAAGGAAGGGCACTTCTCTCATTTGCTTAAACAGGAATAGCAACAGAATAGCAAAATCCTGTCGATTGCGTAACAACATAATGTCTTCCTTGAAGATCAACAATTTGATTCCTACTGTCCTCAAAATAATAGGTTGTGAATTTTACCGAATAGATATTATGAAAAGAAAATTTTAAAGAAATGACTATTTCGTTACAAAACATTGTAAGAGAAAACTTCTACTGCTTTCAAAATTTATAATGATTTTTGTAGGTCAAAATTCATCTCTAGATTGGAGAGTTCTTGTTTGAAAGATAAAAGACATTTCAAGAATACTTTTATCTTACTTTCTCCAGTAACTAGAGAGGATAGTCCAGCAAAG
Organism: Girardia tigrina; assembly: GCA_001938485.1. Classification (NCBI taxonomy): domain Eukaryota; kingdom Metazoa; phylum Platyhelminthes; order Tricladida; family Dugesiidae; genus Girardia; species Girardia tigrina. The sequence continues at coordinate 9,858 of MQRK01254325.1, forward strand.
TTCAACTATATCAAACCACTGACGTATTTGTCAAAATTAATTGGAAGTCATTTTCAATAATTAAAAAAAGTTCCGTAATAACATTATTAAAAAAATCCGAAGTTTTTATAAATATATTGTGAATCTTTTTTATTATAAATATCAATATGTACTTTAAATATTACATTTATCATTATTCATCCTAACACTCCATTCTTTAAAAAGCCTCAGTCATTCTATATTCTTAAATATAATTCGATCAGTATCATTCTTCGTTTCTATGCAACTTAATTATTTCATTCAAACCTTTATATTGATTAGTTCCTCTTTATCTATTTTCTATTTTCACAAAAATCGTTCAACCTTCTTAAAATTCATAATTTTATTTATTTCCTTTAAATCGTGCAACGTTAACACTTGATTATTCAATTTACATTGTAATGATATAGGTTTGAGAAACGTACGTAATGAGTCCAATAAGTAATGAGCCTAATACAATTATCAATGTAAAATTCCAAAACCATTCTTTATTTATAATAACCAAACTAAATAGGTTATTATTTCTCAAAAAAATTTAAAAAATTTATTGCTGGTTAACTCAATAAAAGCATTTTCAATGAAAATTGGCAATTTTCGCCTAGAAACTCACTGATTGCATGCTGCAAATCTTATTTGGAAAAAAAACGTCGGTCTCTTAGAGTTGGTTTGAGATGATTGAATAAGAACAAAATCAGAGGGGAACAGGTCATGTGGGAGCACCATAAGTCCACAAATCTGAATTGTTGCCAATGATTGACTGCTGGTGGGAATTGGAGCATTGTCATGCAAGTAGTACAAATTACACATTGCTTTTTTTTATGTTGTGCATGATTGGTGTAATACGCAATGTTAAGGCAAGTACCAGATTCCCTCAAAATTTATGAAAATTACAACACTTACATCCCAAAAGATGGAAAGCATCAAGGCTTTTTTGTGATTTGATGTTCGTATCTTCTTTGAACTGGTCTCACCTGGCAGTTTCTACTCTTTTTCATTTTCTTTTTGACTCAAATTTGTATAGAGAGTGTGGTGTCTCATCCATTGTGATGATGTTGTGCAATAGACGGTCTCCAACACACGGTAAAGTGTTCAATTGGCGAAGTTATATATCAACAGTTAGTAAATGTGGTACAAATCGTTTACAAAATTTCGTGATACCACGTTCTGTGGGTAGTGTCTGAATAGTATCTTGGCTGAGATTTAGATATACTGTCATTTCTCGATTTGTGATTCTTCTTTCATTTTGGATGATTTTCTCTAATGTTTCCGTTATTTTTTCATTGATTTAACTAGGCTTTCTAAACTTTTCCAGGTCCACCACAATAGGTTTTCTACCTTTAAATTCATTGAACGAACGTATTTTGTAGCAGTTGAATGACTTTTATTATCCTGAAAACCTTTCAGCTCTATTTGGATTTCATCACGACTTTTACCTTTCAAAAACAAAAAGCGAATAACACTGTGAAGTTGACCACTTTCTAATATCATTTTCCAATTAACGCCATAAATCTAATAAGAAACAATCACATATTAAAACGAAATTGAGAGAAGTCATCTATATATTATGTGTGTATTATATTATATCAAATAAATTTATAAAGAATATTTTCAAATTCAAAGTTAAAATAGTTAACTATCATTCTATTTTCAATTTGATTTCAGTCCAAAATAATTTTTAAAACTATTTAATTTTGATCAGCGAACTATATTAAATACCTACTCATAAAAATAAAGCCGTTTCAAATCTTAAAATCTCTAACTAATGTGAGGAATATTTTAAATTTTTTGAATGTGTAAATATATTGATTCTGTATGTTGATTTAAGTATGTTGAATTTAGAATGGTGATTCTCCCACCCAGATGGAAATTGGTATGTTTTATTAAATTTAAAGTGATTGACTAATCGAACAAAATTAAAATAATAATTTGATAAGTTAATATTTTTTGATTTAACAATTAAAATTAAGTTTATTATTTTTTAATAAAATTTAAATTAAATGCATTTTTAATAGGTTGATAACATTTCTATTATTTTTGGTTTTATTAAAAAATGTTTAAAAAGTATTATTTTTAATTAATTTTTTTAGAAGTTAAATATTTTAAAAAATGACTTAGAAAAAATGTTCGAATAATCATGATTAAAAACAGAAATAAGAAAACCAATTAGAACGACGACAAACGATGAAAGACCTTCTGAGAGTTGTAATGACTCTAAATGTGATTGCAATAAAAATTCAAACGAGACTTGTCTAAATGTTCTTAATAACAAAAAAATTTAAAACATTTTGTCATTATTGGACAGGAAACCGTGTCTCCAGTATTTTTCTGGATTTTCTCTTGGTCCGCGACTGATCTAATGCATTTCTCGTAAATATCTTAGTCTCGATCTATTTATTCTCAATGACTCTCAGATGGTCTTTCTCCAAAATAACCGCAATAAATTTTATTTCTGCATCTCCTCTTTTGTGAATCAAATCTACGAATAAATTGACCAGCTGGAATTCATTTAAATCGGGCAGAAAATAAGCAATTTATTTCGAGTATTACTCGAGATATTTAAACACATTCGATAAGTTATTCGATTTAACAACTGTTAGTTTATTTTCCATAGGTTTTTGTTTAGGATTTATTTTCATATATTTAAATCACCGAAAAATAGAATTAAAAGAAGCCTTTTTTTTGAAAAAAAACTTTTATTTGAACTTGAAACTTTTTTTATTCAAAATTGACATTGAAAAATTGTTTTTAAATTGATTTAAAAAAAATTGAAATTGAAATTGTGACTGCAATTCAAACACTTTTACACACACACTTTAACACACACGCACTTTATCAAATTAAAATTCATTTTTTACATATCAGACATTCCCACAAGCCAATCAATTATTAACATTCAAACACACCATACATATCACATAACATACACACAAACACACATAAACATGCATATACACTTACCTAAATCAAAATTACATAATCCATTTATTACATTGAAAGAGAAAATAAAAATGAGGCTCACCACTTAATTGAAGCCAATATACATTCGATTTTTGAACAACACAAATAAATCGTATTCAGACAACCTAATCATCGACTCGATTCTTTATTTTCTAATTGTTTTTACTCGAAACGAAACGGACTATGATCAAATATCAAATATTCGATCATAGAAATTTAATTCAATAAAACAGACAATTATTTATCGATTAGAAACTCATTTTATTTTGTTATTTAATTTATTGATTATATAAATATTTTTTTAATTTGTTTATTTATTTACTTATTTAATTTAATTAATTATTTAATTTATTAAGTTAATTATATTTTTTATTTATATTTTCCGGAAACTAGCAAAAATGTTCGGTCAAATCAGCAATTCTCCGCTCCAATTATTATCACTAATATCATAAATTAAATAAATAAATTAATATATTTACCTTTTATACTAACTTTATAAATACGTAACATAATAACTAATAAATATAATTGTTAGTGATAGAAAAATAATTTCCGAAACATGAAAAATAATCAATTTTTTAAAACGCCTAAACAAAATTATTTTTCAAAAACATATATTTACATATATATGTATATTTTTAAAACAAAAATTTCTTTATTTTATTGTAAGATTGTAATAAAATAGAGTTTATGATCTGATAACATAATACAATTTTAAGATTTCTTTTATATTGCTGATGTTTATCAAAGCAGATTAAATTTATTCACTAAACTAAATTTTTAAAAAAATATTCATTATAAAAATCTTTATCAGTACCTTGATAGGGTTTATTTTTTATAAACTCACAAATAGTAGTATAAAAATTGTCACATTGTTCATCATCCCATAGTCCATCTGGATAAAATCCTATATAAGCACAGTGTTGTTCATTGTCTCTATTATTTGGTTCTTCAGGATGCCAATTCCTGAAAGATGTAATGTTAAAATAAATGAATATTTAAATCACATAATTACTGATATTTAAGTTGTTTACCATTTGTGTCAAACCATAATCCTTCTGATGCTCTATCATTTCCGTTTATCCAAAAATGATCTAATTTATTTACAATGGACATTTGATAAATGTACTTCTGGAAATATAAAAATATAAAGCGGAAAATAATGTAATTAACTGACATTCGTTTCAGGATTCGGGATTGACACTAAATCCATCTCAAGACTTCTACAATATGATACTGCCCCGTCAAAGGTTGCCCGAGTCTCGCTTATGTGATAACCTATGATCGTTTTAACAATTTATATTATATATATATATATATATATATATATATATATATATATATATATATA
>MQRK01254328.1:10198-23277 GCA_001938485.1 Girardia tigrina
TTTTAAAATTTAATAAATTCACACACAATAAATCAAAAAAGAAATTTTTTAATAAAAATTAGAAAAATTGTAAATAAAATCAAAAATATAAAGAAAAAAAAGTAATTTTAAAATAAATTAATAAAGAAATAAATTATATAATTCTATTTCTAATATATTTATTATGATAATTAAATAATCGGCGCTCTTGTCTCATCGGTGGGATCCAGACTCCGAATCAAACGAGAAATAAAATATAATATTATCCTCAATAATGTATTTTTATGAGGAAAGAAATTAAACCAGTGCTTCTAATAAAAGATAATAAAATCATTTTTGTTTAATAATTTTTTCCTAATGAATTAATTTTGTATGACTGAAATAAAACAATGAAAAGAAAATATTATTAAAATAAACTAGAAACCACACCAATGTTGTATTCATTTTCAGGAAAACAATTCACATTATATATTTTTCATTTATTATTTTTTCTGGTTTTAATTTGAGCGAGTTGTTCGTCAGTGAAATCGAAAAAACTGATCAAATGATCAAGTTCGGTTTGCTTGATTATTTCAGTTCCTTCGTTGAGAACGTAATGAAGGAGGGCGTCCATGATGAAGCTGGAATATAAATTTGATTAAATTTGTAAAATTAATTAATAAAGTAAGTACTTTTTTAAAGCATAACAATATTATTAATTTATACTGAATTTATACTGATTTTTATGATTTTAAGAAATACTGCAAATTTATTACATTTTATTTTTCTTAATATTTTCAGTTTGAGAGAGTATTATTTAAATGAGAGACTATAACATTTAAAACTAAATATATACCAAAATCGTAATAAAAAGAGGTCAAAAAGAAGTATGGGACAAACTTCCTCGATTGGAAGTAAAACACAACATGATGAACCAAAAACCGAGAACATGCGAATAAAAGCATCAATATTTCCCGCATATTGAAGAAAAAATATGAATAATTGTTAAACTATTTCTGTGATGTTTTGATCTATAAATTCGAAAAAAAATTTTATTAATAGCAAATTTTATAAGTTTTAAAATTTAAATACTTATGGAAAATGTCAACGTTTTAGTGTCTAGAATCAAGCTCAGAGAACATCAGGAAGAAAAATTCTATTAGTTGATATGTTCAACGAAAATATTTGGAAAGGAAAGTTTTACACATGACGCATGATTAATGGATCATGGGGATTGTAACAGTCAAATTATCGAAAGGAGAACCACTACGTAGAGTAGATTTTCGAATGGAAATGTGTTACGATAATTATATGAATTCCACAACTCTATTAACCATCATTTCTAAATTATTATCGCATTTTACTCATCTAGGCATAAAAAGTGCCTGTTGGATCTCCTTTATTTGAGTGTCTGTGAAGACTATGTAAGAAATAATAATCGAGAACTAAAAAATGCATTTTCAATAATAATGAAAATAAAAGCTACTTATTTTAAAATTTATTCTCAAATCAAACTCATTTCACCATTTCGGCATTTTCAGTGTAATGCAAAAAGTGATTAATTACTATTTATATAATTGAAAAACTATTAAAGTATATACGTCTCAGAAAACATTAAAAATATTTTAGTGTTAACCTAAAAACTTTAATATGATTGGATGAATCACGTTACACGTTTTAGAATTGTTTGTAATGTTTTATTAATAATGTTTCGGAAGTAATCCTTTCAAGATATGTCTCAAAATTATTTAACATCACTTTAAAATCCTCATCAGTATCATTTTGATAATCTGACATTTTTAATATACTTAAAATCGAACAATTTTTACTCGATTAAATGTTATCAAAAATTTCGGTATGGTTTATTTCATCATATATGTAAAACTCAATCTTTGTTCACTAATCGATGAGGAACAAAGAGTGAATTTTAACAGTTTTTAGGTAAAAAAAAATCAGTTATAAACGATGTCTAACTGAGCTAATCAACCACTATATGTACTTTTGCTTGTTTGATTAACTCAATCGTTATTAACGTCAGCACAAACAATTGCCAATAATGATATAATAGTTAACTAAAAAACCGAATAACTAGCAAAATTTAATCAGTAATAACCGGTACAATAGAAACAAAGTTGATACGATAGATTCATCAAATTCTGTCTGTGAATCATGTAAATTTCGATAAAACTCTGAGCTTGATAATTAGTCCAGTATTTTGCAGAAAAAGTCTGATATCCGTCGGTAAGTAAGTAATTACTTGGCTTGATTAATTTTTTGTATTTATTAATTTTCTGGTAATCAATAATATAAATTTCGCATTGAAATTTATATTATTATCATAAATAATATAATTTCTTGCCTGCCTTCTTCTTTCAGATACAATAAACCCAAATAAATGAATAAAATAAAATAATAAGAATACAAAAAAAATAAAATAAATTTCATCGGTACATAATCAAGCACTATTACTTAACAAAGGCATTTAAAAATTTAAAAGTATTGTATTAGATAAGATTGAATGTCTTTTTTATCACAAACGAAAAGGAAAATTTAATTACATAAAGATAAAATGTTGTTAAACTCATACCCAAAAACACAAATACCTTTACAAGAGATAAGAAAAATAAGATTGTCTTTTGTCATGAGTGTAAGAAATCTGTGAGGTTATTGCAATATATAATTGCATTTAATTTTATTTAATTTAAGAACAGATAGAGGCGTTCTGAATTTTTTCTTTAATTAAATAGGTTAATAAAGTTAAAAGATTTTCATCTCGAGATCATCAACATTAATGTAGATGAAGTAAGAAGTGCTACATCTTTATCCAAAAATCAAATATACTGTAAAGAAAATCGAGTTACCTTTCATATAAGCAAACATAGTAACATGTATTTTAAGCTGTCGCAAATATTCTGACAAAAAGCGCCATTACCGGCGTCATCAGCCACAGGGTTCTTCATAATGACTTAATTATAAACTTTATCTACTTCAGTTGATTTTTTGAATTGGTATTCGTTATTTACGCGTCTCATTATAACTTTTCGTGTTCACACGTTTGTGGTTTTGTTCAAGGTTTCAAGCTCAAATCAAAAGAGATAAGTGTGGATTATCGCATACATTCTTATAAACCAAAGATGAAAATGGTTAATAACCCTTAATGTCAGTCTTAGACAATCAATATGGATCAGCATCAACATATCTTCAAAATTTGTTTGATTGGAAATACTATATTGTATGTAATTTAATGTAAAGTGCACATACTTTTATCTGAATCAATTTATTGTTTTATCATAAACATTATGGATTTCAAAATCTACATATGAAGATTATAAAAAATTTCAAAAAATACGAAAAACTATTAATGTTAAAGAACAAGAAATCATACAATACAAAAAAGACATCAAAAGAAAAAATAAAAACAAAGAATTCAAAAAGAATGAAGAGACAAAAGACTTTACAAACTTATACATAAAGTAGAAAATGATTATATATGTAACAGATAAAAAATAAACAATTTAGATACGTCAAAAAATGGTTGACACTAAATACAATCCAGAAGAATGTGACCGCCCTGATAGACATATAAATGTACCGGGATTATTATTATTATTATTTTCGAAATGTCATCAACCTCATGAAAAACGATCTGAAATATGCAAACTAGTAATTATTAGTTCTATAGTTATGGATGACCAAAACCATTTAACTATGTGTTGATTAAATACAAAAAAATCATGTTTTCTTAAAAATAAACCTTCTAATGATCAAGAAAATTTATTATAATATTAATATAATTATTTTAAAAGAACTAATTATCATAAAAATATTTTTTAAGAGTTATTATTTATTTTTTTGTCGTTAATTTTTAATTTCTTCAATCTGTTTCAGTAATTATCTTATTATTTTTGAAATGAAAAATAACATTGAAATAAAAACATTAATTATTCTGTGTAAATCAACAATATCTGCTTTGATCGTTTAGCTGTTAAAAAGAAAATTATTTCAAAATAATAAATTGATTTTATTAATAATAATAATTTCTCTTTTTGTTAGTCGCATTGACCTTATATTCGATGACGTTTGATTCAAGATTAGAAATAATAATTTCACACAAAATTTTATTAATGAAAATTACACACAAATTTAAACAAATTTATTCTCGTTAATCTATTTAAATCTTTACACCAAAATCGATTTATTAAATTTTCTTTAAAATCAAATTTCTACTTTTGTAATTCATTAAACTATCATTATTAAAATTTATTTCTGAAATTTACTATAAGGGGTTAGTTTAAATTTAAGTTTCACCAAAATAGTTTATTATTTTTTAATTTGAAAATTTAAAAGAAATAAATTAAAAAACTAAAATGTAGAGTAAAAATATGATAAAAATAAATACTTATTTAAAATATGTTTACAGTAATAACAATTGATATATTTTAATAAAATTTATGAAATAAGTTTAAATAAATTTTAAAATAAATAATTAACTGATTAATATTTTAAGAAATAATTTTTTTAATAAAATGGTTTATTGTAAATTTAAATTAATTAGTTTTTGTGATAAAGTTTCGTAAAATGTTTGAATTAATTTCAAGTTTAAATTCGTAAAATTTTAGTAAAAAAATGTAAAATAATTTTATGGTTTAAATTTCGTAAAAGTTCGTAAAAAAAGTAAAATGATTTAAAGTTTAAATTTCGTAAATTTTCAAAATTTAATCGAAAAAAATTTAATGAATTAATTTTGGGCGAAATAATTGAATTATTAAGAAATTTGTTTAAACATGTGAATTGTTGATTAAATTATGATTTCGAAATTTGATAATACTGAAAGTGGCATAAACGCTACTTACATTCATTACTTTGTTAAAAAAATATTTAAAATTTACTTCAATTTTGTTCTAATAATTCTTCTAATAATTTTGTTCTATATTATTAATTTTACTAGAATCATTGTTTTTTAAATCACTTTAATTTCCTTATTTCGTATTTTAAATTTTTAATAAATTTTCTCTTTTTAAAAATATATCGGTTTTAATTAATCCAAACGATTTCCAAGAATGGTCTCTTTTATAAAACAACAAAGAAATCATCCACGACAACCTTTAAATACTCTTTGGATCATAACTGGACACCTCTCAAAAGTTTTTTAGATGTCTGAAGGGAATCATTGCTCGGTGCCAAATCTGGGCACTAATTCAGCACCCTCTATTTTTGTTCAAGAAATGCCCGCGGTGTGAACTGGCTCATTGCCTTGGAGAAATCATAATGACGTGTTCTTTTTTTATCTATTCTTTCTAGCATCTGCCACGAGTTGATTGTAATAATCAGTATTGATGGTGATGCCTTTATCCCCAAAATCAGTACGAGTAACATTTTTATGATCCCAGAAAATAGAAAGCATTATCGCTCGTACATACCTTATCCCCGTTCTCATCTTTCTCTCTATACATTTTCCAATCTACCGAATTACGCTTTGTTTCGAGCAAATAAATATTGAGTGAAGTTTCGATCTCCTTAATTAAATTTGCCAGGAAAGTCTCACTATGTTGTTCACAAAGATTCAAATTTTTCTGACCGAACCGTAAGCGTTTTGCATCATTCCATCAAAAAACATGCGGGATATAAATCTGGAGCACAGTTTTTCTGAAACAAATAGAGTTCAATTTGACGTGGGCTGTACAAACACTGATGTTGAGCTTCGTTCATGGTAATTCGACACTCTTCTTGAACTATTTTAAGTTTTCATTCACTGTATCAAAAATTTATTGTGTCCGACCTGATTTTTCCTGATCAAAAACTGAGGTTCGATGACCTTTTAAACTCTCTGGCCCAATATATAACAGTTGTCAGATATGGGAGACATATAGGTAAGTTAACTGCAAAAGATAGCAGATTTCACTACACGTCTTCTTCTGCAACACAAAGAACTTGATAGAGCTGTAATATTGGATGTATAAAATCATCGCACTGACAAAAGTTCAAATTATCGCAATAAAAACTTTAATGCGATTGATAAAATAAAACAATTACTTAAATGAAAACCAATATTAATTTATTTAATGACACAAAAAAACTAAAATTTGCTTTTACATTTTATCACGTTATTAAACGCTTCACGTATTTATTGTTTTTTTTTATTTTTATTAGTCCATAACACATTACTTATTATATAGTAATAATAATAATTATTTGTTATTATTATTAATTTTATTATGCATTATAATTAATTTAACATTGTCCATAATAATTTTAATTATACTACCAAAAATATTTTGTTGTCATTAAAAGATTCCTATGCATTAAAACAAATTATTTTAATCAAATAAAACATTTAATTAAAGTAATGTTTAAAAGTAAATTACCTGTTGAAAATTTTTAATCGTTTCTTTTTACAATTTTCGATGACAAAAAGTATTAATTGATTATATTAAAATTTTTGTAATGAAAAAATTAAAAAAATATATTTCAATAAAATTCCCATTTAATTTAAAGAACGACAATCTATCAATTGAAAGCTCAACGGTGTGTTAAAACAAATTCCAAAAAAACCCATTGAAAAGAAATTATCATATTGATTAAACGTAATTACTTTTACGATCGGTCGTTTTTTCAATGATGAAGAGTACCTGATCAAATGTTCGCTGGGAACGGGCTCGTTTGAACGGATCTCCCTTTGATCGGATTCTCTATACTGACAATCGATATTCTGCCACTTCAAAAGCTCTAATTCTGCTGCTCGAATATCGGACCATATTTTCTCAATCTCCAACATATGGCATGGTTTCTGAATCTTGATTGGTTTAATATTTATTTATTTATATATTAATTTAATAAATATCTAAAATGTTTAAATAATAATATGCTTCCTTAAATATATATATATATATATATATATATATATATATATATATAATATTTCTTATTTTAATTAGTAACAAATTAAAAATGTTCTTCCAGTTGATTTTTAAGTAAAATGATTTGTAGAAGAATATTTTATATTTATCTTTTGTTTATTTTTTTTTGAATTTTCGGATTTTTAATTACGTCTTTTATATTTTCTTGATGAAACGAACATAAAATATTTTTAATGATAAATGATATTTTCTTATTTAACATAAATTTTATTTTTCAATGATTTTTTTTAATTTTTTAGAAATTTATTAGGTATCTTAAATATTTAGATTTGTTTATTCTAAAATTTATTAAATTTTATTATTTAATTAAAAACAAACTTTTTTCCTTCTATTTAATTATTTAAATGTATACAATATTTTTACTTGAAAATCTAATAAAAATTAAATTAAATAAAAACAAAAAAGAATTATTTAAACCAAATATTTTTATTATTATTAATAATTATCAATAAAATAAATATTTGGTTTCATCAATTCTTTTTTAGTTTTGTTTTAAAATTTCATTTTTTATTAAAATGACAAGTAAAAATATTTTTTGGAGAATATCAAATTTCCGAAAAATAATTCATAAAATAAATAAATGTATTTGAAAATTATTTTATAATATTCTTCCAAAAAAACAAATACTAAGATTAATAATATTAATTTTTAATTATGACATTGTTAATTAAAAAAGGAAAAATAGAATTTTATGTTGATTATAATTATTATTGCTATTTTTTTATTTTTATTATTATTATTATATTTTTGATGATTACTTTCGTCGTTAAAAATTAATTTTTTTATGGTTTTCACAGATTTATTTAAGACAAAATTAAGAAGACGAAAAATCAGTCGAAACATAAAAATTGAGGAATGTGATCAATATACTTTAGACAATAATGGAATTAGTTTTGTTGGTCATAGAGGAAACTATCTAACAATCTGAGAAGACGGTGGGGAATTTACAAGATCTTCAACGATCAACGAAGATCCTTATCTTACTGCTAGTAGCCCAATAATTTATACATAAATTAAAGTTTCTCCACAAATGGACGTGAAGTCGATTTGTGAAGGATATCATATTAGAGAACTTACAGAGAACTTTTACAGATTGTAGTTTGTGAAAGTACTCAAGTAAAAAAAGATCCGGGAAAGGATGTTATTTGCTTTCTTGAAACTCATTTTGGGAGATCTGAGTTGAGTGACTTGGCAGAATGAGGTTTTACTCTGAAAGATCTTCAAAGAATTCGACGGTACAACGACTGTTCTTAGTGTTTTTAAAGATAATATTGTTTCACGAGTGTTTGGTGATGTACAAACTTTTTCTATTATTAATTTTAATACCCTGAAATCTCTTTATAAGCCTCTACTAGTTACTAAGTCAGAGGCTTAGTAAATAATTTCGGTCATCATAATATTTCTAATTTCTTTACTAAGCCGCTACCTGAATTTTTATCTAAAATCTTTATCGCAGTGGTACTTTGATGGCTATGATTCCAGGAGGTCTAACTAAAAAACTACAAGTCTTAGATATCAGTGTCAATAAATCGTTCAAATCACGTCTTCGAAGCAGGTGAGAAAATTGGCTTATAAACGGTTACAAAAATTATACAAAATCTGGAAATTTAAAGCATGTATCATACGAAGAAATTACAAAATGGATTTTAGAAGCATGGAATGAAGTTCCAGTCTCAACAATTACAAGTGGTTTCAAAATGACAACAATCAAATTCTACGGTGATGATGAAGAAGAAATCGATCAAGTCTCCGAAGAAGACCCAGATGATAATGATGATGACATGGAAACTAATGATGAAGAAATTCGTGATCAACGCATTGACATTTTAACGGATGAGAGTAACTTTGGAAGTGATGAAGAAGATGATAAAGATAAAGATCAGATTTACGTTTTTATATTAAAATAAAAAAATATTTTTAATTAATTTTTCTAATTTCTTTACTAAGCCTCTACTTGATAATAAGCCTCTATTTTTTTACTAAGCCTCTACCAAGCTGAAAAAAACCTTTTTTTCTCTACTAAGCCTGAGGCTGATAACGAGATTTCAGGGTAGTGTAAATTGGAAACCAAAAAAATACTTGTATAAATGATATGCGTAAAAAGCAGAAATCATTGTTGAAAGTTTTGACGAAAGAAACTAAGCGGTAATTCAGATTCACTCTTCCTGGAACTCTATAGCATGCAGGGTGGGTCACCTTTGCTAATCGGTTATCGTTTGTTTATGACTAAATCCAAGTGTTAAAATGCCAAAAGAAATGTTCACTGCATTTCCAAATTTTACGGTTTTTGTTGATTTTCAATAAAGAAAAATTGGAAATGTGTTGAAAGAGCATGATATTTTTTCATGATCATGAAATATCGGTACGGGGTCAAAACTGCCTAGGTCAGAACTGCCTTGTTTATAGATAGATATTATTTTGAAATAATTATTTTATAAGAAAAATGCAGTAATAACACACTAAAATGTATACAATAATGAAATCATTTCTCAAAAAATTAGAAAAATCAATTCAATTTTGCTTTTTATTAAATTGAAACCCGATAGTGTTCTACAACTTTCGTCTTTCTTTCAAGGAACTACGGGAGTTCGAAATATTTCTGAAAAACATTATAGAAATCTTTATTAAAGAGTTCAGCGATTGTTAGGACCATATCAAGAGACTGACAGACTTACATGTCTACGAGCAATCGCAAATTTGTCGTACTCATAAAATAAAGTTTTCATATCAAAACTTTTATATAAAGTGTTTATTCATTCTTTTTTGGTTATTTAAAAAATTTCTTTATTTATAGCTGTTGATTGTGATACAAAATAAAATTGGTAAATTATTTCGATTGTTTGTGTTTTTTATTTATTTTTGGGGTATATAAATATATTTTGTGACAAATTAAATAATCTAACAAAAAAATTATAAAATTTTATAAACAAGGCAGTTTTGACCTAGACACAATTAGACCTAGGTAGTTATGACCTATGCAGTTTTGACTTAGAATCGAAATATCAGGTTGATGCAAAAGAAATTGCCGTTTTTAATGTACAGGGTGACGCAAAATAAACTCCAAGGTACTTTTCTATTGGATCTTTTTATCCACCTACTTTTTTATAGGTAAAGTATACATTTTTAGAATCCTAAGCGTCGCCAAATTCTGATGGTATATAAAAAATCAAAAAAAATACATAAAAAATTAAAAAAAAATTTTGAGACGAAACATTTAACAAGCTTTTTATTCAATAAAAGCATAACAACAATTAATTATCGAATTTCAACTTGTCCTTCATCTCTAAGAAAACATTCATGCAAACGTCGTCTGTAGTCGCCCACAACGCGTTCACGAAGTGCGCGGTCTCCACGGATTTCATTGGCAACTCCTTCAATCACTGCTCTCAATTCTTCGAGTGTGCTTGGACGTTGTTCTCGATGATAAATTCGACCTTTCATGTAACCCCACAATCAATAGTCACGTGCTGTAAGATCTGGCGAGCGAGGTGGCCATGTAACTGGAGCAGGATGCGCCCGTGTTCTGCGACCTATCCATCGATTTGGAAACTGTTGACCCAACAATTCAAGAAAATCTCCAAGATTGTGTGGCGGAGCGCCGTCATGCTGCTCAATGAGAGAATTGAAATTCGGCCAAGTTTGAAGCTCTGGAATAACATGCTCTTGATACAATTCAGTCATCCAACGACCATTCATTCCGCGCTCATTTCCTTGTCGCTCCCAAAAGTATTGGGCAACAACACCTTCGACACCAATTCCCATCCAAACTGTCAATTTTTGAGGATGAAGTCGACGAACATCAAACCAATGAGGATTTTCATCGGCTCATATGATCCAGGCTTGACGATTGACGCTTCCATCCAAATGAAAGGGGGCTTCATCCATAAAAAGAAGATTGTTGAGTCTGTTTGCATCTTCATCCAATCGATCCAATTAGGTTCGAGCAAACTCAATTCAAGCGGCATAGTCGGTCTCCTCCAAGGCATGAGCCATTTGCAAATAATAGGGACGCAGCTGTAAGTCTTCTTTCAAAATTCGCTACAAGCTGCTTTGTGACATACGAACTGTTCCGTGATCGTCTTCTTCGCTGTCAGTGTCGCCAGTTGAAACAAATGGATTGCGTCGAGTTGATAGATGAGGATTTGCAGTAAAGGCTTCCCGGACGTTTCTTTGGTGCGAACACGTTTTGTCTTGTTCTTTCCGCGCTTTCCATGGACACTTCCATTCGCTCGAAAGTCGTCAATCCATTTTACAATGACTCTTTTTTCCGAATCTTTGCTCGACCATTTCTTGTTTCACTTCGGAATCGAGTTTTGAGCTGCGCATAATCCTAGGCTTCCTCAACAAGCATCAAAACGAGATGAGCTTTTTGCTGATCCGTATACGTCATTTGAATCAAATTTTAGGGTAAAACTTTCTAAGTTCATTTAAAAAAACGCTTGTTAAATTTTTCGTCTCAAATTTTTTTTTTAATTTTTGATGTTTTTTTGATTTTTTTTTATATACCATCAGAATTTGGCGCGCTCAGGATTCTAAAAATGTATACTTTACCTATAAAAAAGTAGGTGGATAAAAAGATCCAATAGAAAAGTACCTTGGGGTTTATTTTGCGTCACCCTGTATTTAATATTCATTGTTTGAAATATTTAGAAAATCATGAATAAATAGATTCACATTTAAATGTACTTTAAAGGTTAAACTTTATATTATAATACCAAGTATGACAATATTGTTGTTAATTTAAGGTGTATTTATTTTATTTTAGAAATGTTAGAAAAGAAGGAAATGAGAACAATTTTATTCTACGATTTCAAACTAAGTCGAAAAGCGACAGAAACGGCTCGGAATATTAAAAATGTATTTCTAAAACATACCACTAATTTACGAACAGTACAACGTTGGTTTTCTAAGTTTCGTAGTGACAACGAGAGCCTTGAAGACGAAGAACACGGTAGTCCACCATTTGAAGAAGTTAATCATTGCCAACCAGCATAAAAATTCACGGGAAGTCGATCAAGAACTCAACATTCACCAATCAACAGTTGTTAGCCATCTGAAGAAAATCGGCAATGTGAAAAAGCTGGACAAGTGGGTGCCGGTTGAATTAAACGAAAATCAAAAAATCGTCGTTTTAACGTGTGTTCTTCTCAGCTTTTGCGTAATCAAAGCGACCCGTTTCTGGATCGAATTGTAACGTGCGATGAAAAATGGATCCTAGACGGCAACCGGCAATGTTCAGCTTAGTGGTTGGATTTCAATTAGGCTCAAAAGCCTTTCTTGAAGCCAAAATTAAAACAAAAAAAGAGTCATGGTAACTGTTTGGTGGTCCGCACACGGTTTAATCCACTACAGCAAGGGTCTCCAACGGGGTCGATATAGACCCCTAGGGGTCGATTAAAGTTCCTTAGGGGTCGATTGAAGTAGATGGAAAATAGCTAGAAAACTTTAATTGATTTCATAAATTTTATCTTTTTTCATTATTAAAAAAATACTTTATTAAAAAAAATATTTAATAAAATATTTGTTTTAATTACACGAAACTTTAAAATTTAACAGGTAAATTTTTTTAAGAATTGTTTTCCAATTTATTCATTTTTAGAATCCAATTTTAATCTACCCCATGTCGACTTTTAATGCTAAGAAGAAATGCAGACAATACTCTGACGAGTATTTGAAATATGGTTCTTTACCTTCGATAAATAATAAAACCATTTCTATGTGCCTGTTATGCAAAAAGACTTTCAGCAATGATGCCATGAAACCAGCTAAGATGATGGNCCATTTAGAAAGAATGCATTTTGATAAGAAAAACAAAGGTATCGAGTACTTTAAAATGCTTAAAGAGAGGTTTATAACTCGACCGAATTTGACTACATTTTTAAAATCGTCTACCAGTGCTAATAGTGAAGGAGGATTGAAAGCATCATACAGCATCTCTTTTAATATTGCAAAAAAAAGGAAGCCGTATACCATTGGTGAAGAGATTATATTACCAGCTATAAAAGATGTAATTGAGAATGTTATGAAAACAGATCCACAGCCAGTTCTAAAATGTATACCATTAAGTGGAGACACTGTACAACGACGATGTATGTGACGAAGCGTTGTCATGGAGAAGAATAACCTTGTGTTGCCTTTTGAGGTATTCAGGTCTTTTTTGAAGCAGCGAACGGTTTAAATCGACCAACTGTTGTTTGTAACGTT
>MQRK01254329.1:0-19459 GCA_001938485.1 Girardia tigrina
TCAAGCACATAACTTTTACATTCTTTACAGATATGTTTACAGAAGAAGCATATTTGTCCTATATTGGATCCACTTAAAAAACCAGAATGTATTGAGTTATTATCTCGAAGTTCTATATTTGTATAGTATTTGAGCATGTGTATTTCTGTAAAAAGACAATAAACTGTTAAGTTTTTATTAAGGGGATAAGTGTTTCCTGGAATATTTAAAGTGAATTGTGGAGGATTTTCTAAAAGAAATTGAGGTATGAATTTTAGTTTTATTTTAAACATCACAATTCAAAAAATGGATAAGATAAGGTAATATTTATAATGTTAATATAAAATTATTTGTTTAATAATAATGAAAAGAAAGACTATTTCTCATTAAATTTACTTTCTTTTTCAAAACTTAAAGTAAAATTATTACTTAATAGTGAAAAATCAATGCTAAAACATTGTTGACGGGCAATTTTATGCTGAATCTATTTCATATCACCAGGGATTATTTCATAATTCAATCTTTAAGTGAAAATATAAATAACCTTCAAAAAAACTTTTTTA
Organism: Girardia tigrina; assembly: GCA_001938485.1. Taxonomy (NCBI): domain Eukaryota; kingdom Metazoa; phylum Platyhelminthes; order Tricladida; family Dugesiidae; genus Girardia; species Girardia tigrina. Next base: position 543 of record MQRK01254329.1, read on the forward strand.
TAAATAAAGGGACACGTCTAAACACGATGAACAAAGCTTTTGCAGAATTATATATTAGCCAAAGTTTTATTAATTGAAATATCTAATGTAAGTACAAACAGGAGTTAACTCGTGACCGGTCACCAATGTTTTAACTAAAAAAATAAGTTTAAAATTGGTGGAGCGGAAAATTAAGATTGATCGAACATTTTACCAGTTGGGAAATTTTAATAATAATTAAATAACTTTAAAAAATTAAATAATTTAAAAATAAATAAAAGTAATTAAATTAAAGTATATATAATTAAAAATAAGTATTTAAATTAATGATTTGCAGGAATCTTTCTTTTTTTGTTATTTCCCATTTGGTGTGACAGGCTATTTTGTCACAGTGAAATTCGGCATAATATTATTGAAAAACTACTTAAATTTCCACATTTAAACTTGGCACACTTTGATAAAAAAGACAGCTTGGCACAATTAAGCTAGGCACACAATAATAAGTAAGACAACTTCCCACACTATATTAAAAAAGACACTTGTAATCACTATAATTTAAGACACAACTATGCACACAAAAATACATAAACTGTGATTTAAAAATGAAATATCAAGCTCAAATTTCTGAGATATTCAATTATTTTAAAACTTAATATTTTTTTGTGATTCCCGGACCCATGTATTTTCGGCCGTTGTATTTTCAGGTAACATTAGAAGTATTATATTGTTGAAATATTTTTCAGTACATTTCGGGTACATTACTTTAAAAGTAGAGTAAAACGCTTATGTGAATGTGAGATTGAAGTTATGAAGCAATGAAGTTTGTAGGTGAGCAATCAGTAATCGTTCTATTTGAATGGTGCGAGATGATCACACCTTGGAATGATGGTGGTGGGGTTTGATTTATAGAGGTAAAATGTTTCTTGATTTGAGTTTGTAGTGATTACCAATGGTACCAGTAGATTTTTCCCATCATTTGATAAGATTAAAGACATCAAATTGGATATGACATTTATGTTTGAAAGGGAATCGATTAGTAAAGTAATTTTCGTTGCTAATATGTTGGTCGAAATTAAATAAGTGTTTTATTTTGAGATTTCTTTAAATTGTGAATTTGGATTTTGGTTTTGATTTACGAAATCTTTCCTTTGGAATTTGTTAGTTCTTGTGTTTTGATCTTTGGAATGTCTAAAGTCAGTGTTTGTTTGGGGAAAGTGTTCGATCCTCCCAAATATTAACTATTTAACTAAAAATAGTTAATAGTATTAAAAAGAAACACATTCATCACAAATAAAATTCACATAAGACATTGAGAAGACAATAATGAGTAAAACACGACGCACACAAAAAAAGAGAGAAAATGATTGGTATTTTTTTCGATTTATTTGTTAAGGAACATTGTTATTTTGTCTGTTTAGATATTCTTTGTTTGAAAAGTGAAAGAAAAAAATTGTTTGTTTGAATTAATCAAAAAATTAGAAGGTATGGAAATAAAGGAAATTATATAAAGTTGTTAGTAAAATAATATATTTATAAAATAAATCGATTTCGTTATTGATTTGATTATTTTTTAATCTGGGTATTAAGAACATTTAGACAAGTCTCATTTGAATCTTTATTGCGAATACATTTGGAGTCATGAAAACTCTCAGAAGGTCTTTCATCGTTTTCCATCGTTCTAATTGGTTTTCTTATTTCTGTTTTTAATCATGATTCGAACAATTTTTCAATTTCCATCTGGGTGGGAGAATCACCATTCTAAATTCAACATATAGCATCCATACATTTACACATTCAAATAATTTAAAATATTCCTCACACTGGGATTTCTTAGGTAATGTCAAGCCTTGAAACGTCGAAATTCTTCTCATGTTTGAACAGATACAACACAGTTTCGTCTGAAACTAGGAAAATAACAGTAAAATTTCCTCTCGCTGATGCCGTTACAAGAAATACAATCCTGGAGTACATTTATACCGATTATTTACTCTTTGACGCAATACTGGAATCGATTTCAAAAACTTTAAAACTGCATCTGTCATCAGAAAACGTTATTGAATCTTATCTCCAGGAATACTACCACAAAATCAAAACCATCTGGAACCAGTTGACTCGTCAGTCTCACTGGAGTCTCAAACAAATCGAATCATATCTCAAAGCTGTAAATAATATCGAAAGATTGTTGAATGAATGTTTGACGCTGATCGAATGGTGTAAATCGGGCGATCAAAACTACAACGAAATGACCGAAGAAAATCTCGCGAGTGTCAAAACCGTCCAACCGGTCGCTCCAAGTGATGACACAATACCGATGAGAAAGGATTCTTAATCAATCTAATCGATTCCCCCGGATCGCGTAAAATTCAGTGGCGACGTTACAGCAACTTTAAGAGTGACCAACGGGACGCTGGTTCTTTTCGATTGTGTGTTAGACCTGTGCGTACAGACGGAGACCGTGTTGTGCCAGGGGATCATCGAGAAAACCAAAGCATGTGAGCTCTTCGCGTCTCTCTCTCTCTCGTCTCAGTGTCTCCACGTTTCCAACACCGGAGCCCCGCAACTGCGCCGCATCCACCCTTTTGCCATCAACAGTCAGTTCTTTCTTTGTTGAAGATTATCGTACATTCAGTAAGTTCACTGATAGTTTGAATTACAGAAATGACTACGGTGTCTTTTGGAAAGTGTTTTTAAACAGTTTAATTTGTATTAGAATGGTTTTTGGTTTGAGATATTTCTTCTAGGAGGACGTTCTTTAGTTGGTTATAATAATCTGTTGTATTTTAAAGGGAATTTTCATTCTTATGCTAAATTCTTATTTTATAACTCGACTGTCATTCAAAAGAAAGCTTGGGATCTTTTAGAATTTATAAAACTATGCTTTTTTGAAAAACAAATTTGATTTGTACTCAGAATAACCGATTTGATTTCTGTTATAAAAATTTTAATTTTTTAAAGTTTCAATTAATTCAATATGTATAGTGCAGTAGGAAACTATGTTCCTTTCCTTACCATGAAATTAAAATAAAACAAATCTATAAATATCCATAAATAAATAAACCGAAAATGGGTACATTAAAAATATGCTTTAACCCTTTGACGTACAATGGACATATTTGTGTGTAAAAACAAATTTCGATTTCGCTTAGAAATAATAAGATTTAATCGAACATCGATAATTCCAAATTGAACATATTCCCTCAAATTTATCCTCTAATTATGTTTATTTTACGTATGGCGTGACATCGTCTGATCTTGTATTTAGGAATAAAATCCAAGACGAAAAAGACAAATAGCATTAGGAATAAAATTTAATAATTGTTGTTTATAAAGAAATAGTAATTTTGAGTTGTCACATAAGTATATTAAAATTTATAAGTCTCTAGCCCAAACACAAATCCTAACTGTAACCATAAATACTGAAAGCAAATCCACTAAGCCAAAATAAAAAAAACAGGCATGTCCTTCATTTGCTGAATTGTCGATATCATTTTGAATTGCTTTCTCCATAACTTTCATGAATTACTTCCATTAAATTTTTCTAAATACTCCAAAATTAATTTTACGCTTGACTTGAAAACTTTTTTATTGCTATATCATATATAAGTATTGGCTATTGAACACATCAACAAGAATTAATTAAAATTATTGATTACTTCTTTTAATAAACAATTTTTTTAAAAATGGAAAAGACAGAAATTCAAACTAAGAGGAAGCACAAGTTTTTACGTGGAATCTCAGTATCAGAAACCTTGCAAAACATCAATAGTGTATTTGATTAAAATGATTTTACGTTGCAGACAGTCTAAAATCAGTTCAAGAAATTCGTGAAAGGTACTTTAAACCTTAATAATGAGTATCAGGGTCACCAAGAAGCACAGGTAGACAATGATTAACTGAAGGTAACCGTGAAGTCGGATTCATTACAAAGTACTCAAGATTTATCGCTAAAATTTACTGTTACAAAGCAAACAATATATTTAATCTCTTTGCTGACATTGGTCAAGTGAAAAACTTGGATAAGTAGATTCCACATGAATTGAATGAAAAGCGGTAACTAGAGTATTTGGATACTTGCTTGATGATGCTTTCTCGTTATAAATGTGGTCACTTTTTGAATCATATCGTCACTTTTGATGCAAAGTGGATCCAATCTGAAAATCGCAAACGTTCAGCAAGCTTGGTAGAAATGAATGAAGGAACAAAACACAGTCGAAAGCACAACATTCATCAAAAGATGCTGATAGTAAGTGCTTGGTGATCTGCCGCATGTGCAATACATTATGACTTCATGAAATATAGTGTGTCCATCACTACAGATGTTTACTGAAACCAATAGGAAGATGCAATGAGGATACTGAAAGGAAAACAGCCGAGTTTTGTGAACAAGTTGAATTTCATATTGCTCCAAGACAATACAAAATCCTTCACTGAACTTAAGACCGTGAGAAAACTACAGGAACTTGATTTGAAACTTCTGCATCATCCTCCATACTCAAAAGACCTAGCGTTATCTGACTACCATTTTTTCCTTAATTTTACCAACTTTTTGATAGGAAAAAAATTTAATTTTGAAGATACCATAAAAAATGGCTTTTCAGAAATTTATAGATTCTAGCCCTTCAAACGTTTATTCATATTGGCCTCAAAAAGCGGCCGCTCAAATGGCAAAAGTGTGTCGATAATATAGGTGCATATTTTGATGAATAACATCAACATTTGTATTGGCAAATTATCAATAAACTTTGACTTTAGTTCTACAAAGTTCATACCTAACGATTAATTTATCGATACGATGGCGACCGTCGAGTGCAAACTCACATAAAATATATATAATATTTATCAAAAAGGCGTGTTTGTTTGTTTATCTGTCACGCTTTTAAATGTGAAATTGTGAAGGACCGAAGTGAATCTATAATTTGATAATATAACAGTGAAAACGTATTCAATTTGGATAGCCTACATCAAGACGGTTCTATCTGTGCAGTGCCATCGTCGAATCCCACTCAGAGCCGACTTAATTGACTAGCTGTTAAATCAACACGGAATTCGAAGCAATAAATTATAATAATTACAATTTAAAAATTAAAACATAAACTTTCAAAGACGAAAATCAGCTCAACCATCATATATGACGGGTCTTTCTAGTATATAAATAATAACAGAAAATCTTATAGATAGCATCTACATTCGTCGATCAATAAAACTGAGGTTTAATCAATTTAATAATCGGAAGAGGTAAATTTTTAACATTCAATTATGCATAAATTTGTTATTTAATTTATTAAATAATTTAAATGCATTTTTATGTTCACGTCACTCAACTTACTCACTGCTTCAAAGCAACTTAAATTGGAGGTCATATAAGGAGTTTCACAATAGGCACATATAGTTTTATTCGATGTACTATACACTCCACCAATGATTGACCATGCTTGACTCTGAATAAGCCTTTCTGTAGTATTGATTCTTAAAATAGCGAAACGTGATTTTTGATAAGGTGAACAAAATACCCCTATTGTTTGACTCCGGTAATAAACTCGAAAGGTATTAGGTTTAATGAACATTGGAACTGATAATAATAATGAATTAAATAGACTTCACTAAATAATTAGACTATCGTATAAGTTAAATTTATTTATTTTATGAACAAGTTTGAATTTGGTATTTTTTATATAAATTCGAATCTCCAATGCAGTTATAAGACACCAATCAACATTCGACATTATTATATATGTATAAATTATATATATATATATATATATATATATATATATATATATAGAAAGATGACCATTGCATCACAGTGTGTTACGTCAAAATACTCTAATATGATTGAAAAAGACTTGTTATTAGGGTGAACCAAAAGTCTTTTCGTATTTTTTATTAAAAATTTAAACATAATTTTACAACAAATAAAAAAAACATTTAAGTTTCACAGTAAAGGCCATTTGAATCAATAGCTTGAACCGATCTATTGGCAAATTTTGCGATCCCGCTGCGGTACCAATCCTTGTTCTTAGAAGCCAAGAACATGTTTCGAAACGCTTTTCGGCTTGAATTTGTGTCAATTCATGAGGCCCTTCTCGACATCGTCTATTGACCTTGCCAAGAGCGTGAAGGTGTCGTACAATGGATGTTTGAGGAATATCGAGTTCGGCCGACAATCTGCGAGTACATATTGACGGATTTGTCTCGACAGCTTCACAAATTGCTCCGGAATCTACGGTGATAGGTCGGTCTGAACGTGCATTGTCTCCGAGGTAAATGTCGCCTTCGTTGAAACTTTTGAACCAATTTTGTGCAGTACGATTTGAGACCACATTATCGCCTTCAACTTCACATATCTTCTTTGTTGCTGTAGTTGCGTTTAAGCCCTGTTTCCTATAATGGCGTAAAAGAACACGAATTTCAAAATTTTCCATGATTTTTCTAAAAGACCATAAAAATTATATTAACGACTAATTAGAAGTTTTAATATATATTGTGATAGAGCAGTTCAAGAGCTTTAAAAACATTTACCACATGTATATAAAATATCTTTATTTGGTAATAAGAAACAATTGAACAAAAAGACGTAGAAAATACGAAAAGACTTTTGGTTCACCTTAATATTTATAACCGTATAGATCAGTGGTTCCCAAACTCTTTTGGCCTACGGACCTCTTTTCTTAGTCACAACTTGGCCACGGACCACCTTTCATGTTCAAAACTTTTCAAAGATTGTGTTCCTCCCGATACCTGAGTTCCTTCGAAAACCGGACGGTGGTAGCAGAGGCATGCAATGGATCACCAGAAAGCTCGGTCTCATTGTGCTGAGACCATTGATATTTTAAATTGATTAAGAAGATTTTATTCATTTTTGTCATTATTTTTTATTATATTGCTTTTACATCAAGTCAATCAAAATGAATGCTTAAATAAATCTAATATCAAACAAGAATATCAATTTGGAAATGCAAATGATACAATCTTTATTTAATATAAAAAAATCTTTTTCGAGAAAATCGTGACAAATCAACAGTGTTTGAGCAAAATTAAACTGTCAAAATTATCAGTATAAAAAATTTGCTCGAACACTGTTAATTTTGTTAGTGTAACTTTGCTCGAACATTTTGTAGATAATTAAATAAGTTGCTCCTACATTAGTTTGTCAACTTGCAAAATGGTTCAATACCCAGTCTAGAATTTCATTCAAATGAAAAATGTCTTCCCATCTTCGATTAAGGTCCGAACGAAGCGCCGTTAAGTATTGAAAAAATAAAAACAAATCTTCATCTCTGTTTTGCAATTTTGAAAGATTTAGAAACTGGGAACATTCTCCTATTCGCAAGTTTTGTTTGTATAACAAAAGTTTTGAAAACAAAGGCAGATATTACACTTAGTTTTGATTAAATTTAACGTTTAACCTTGTAGTCTCGTTTAATTAATTAGTCTCGTTAAATGTGGCAAACAAGTCATTCATATGATAATGTCATTTTTTGAGATAATTAAATAGTGCGCAAATCATTGTCTTTTGTTACCACGAATTCAAACACTGAATCATAGTGCGACTAGAAGCGATCCAAACATGCACTTTTAGATAACCAACGTACTTCTGTGTTAAGTAGTAAACAATTATAGTCATTATCATTTTCCAAACAAAGTCGAGCAAATAATTTCTCTGTAGGTTCAAGAGTGAGCGCAGCGGCGGCTTCCCAGGATTTAGAAATCCGTGTTTCCGGGACGAAGGGGGTGGAGGAAGATAAAGTAATCTTACGGTCAGCACCAATTGCTGGCATCCGCTGAAAACTCGTTTTTGAAGAAACATAGATCAACATCGATTCAGTTAGATTTTTATGATAATGATAAAGATTCTCGAGTTAAATCTGATTGAGAAATGCGCCACTGTAATTACTTTGATACATCTCGATCTCCATGTAGTCAACATTCACACAAAGATTTTTAGGGTTTGCATTAATAACCTCCAGAAAAGGATCAAACACATCAACGGTTTTTTGGCAATCTCCATGCAGTCAACATTCACACAAAGATTTTTAGAATTTGCATTAATAACCTATAGAAAAAGATCAATTGTATCTATGGCTTGTTTGTAACACCGATATCATGGATAATATAATACCGATCTAAATTGATTACCTGCTGAATTACGCTCGATTCATTTCCTTTATTACAAACAGCAAAACTCTCCAAATGAAAACCAATGCATCCGATACTAAATCCAGATTGAAAATGGAGCTTTTTCATATTCATCTCAACAAAATTCAATTTTCAATGAATCAAAGAAAAATAACTCAGAGATCAAAATTTTTTTTATTGTATTACAAACGTTTTCAAAATTTTTCAAATTGACCACAAACATTTGATTAATTTCTTTATTTTACACGTTTCCCACAATCAATCGACCATTTAACATCAAATTACGTATCAACAATAAATTCAAATTACACCCCAATTTTTGAAAGATTTAGAAACTGGGAACATTCTCCTATTCGCAAGTTTTGTTTGTATAACAAGTTTTGAAAACAAAGGCAGATATTACACTAATTCTACATTCCATTTAGACAATTTAAACAATAGAATCTTAATTATTTTGTTTAACCATAACATAGATCGATCGATTTTTTTACATACTTTTTACATTAAAATTACATTGTGTATTCAAATTTTACTATTTAATTATTTTTTATTAATCTTTTTTTTACATTTTTTTGATTTATTTAAATTTTCTTTTTTTTACACAATTAAAACTCTAATTATTAAAGAAGCGCAAATTCAATAAATTAATCGAAAACGTCCGTCAATTATGCGGTTTATTTTTGAGCGTTTTATAAGCCGCAAATTTTATCGAATCCTTCAGTTTCTTTGATTAAACGTTTCCGAAAATGTTTTTAATCGATACACAAAGATTTCATTTTTGAAATTTACAAATAATATTTTGGTTTTCGTGATGGAACCTCAATTTGATAGAATTGCAACTCGGAACGAATCGAATCCAAGCTAATTTTTTGGGGGTTTACTACGATATGGACCCCCCAATGTGAATCGAACTCTCTCATTTAAGACATTCCTTTTGATTTTATTAACTGCTCTAATTGCATAATGTAGTGATTCATGTAAAAGTTCACTAAGTTTTTTTGTGACTAAATGATGTCGATGGATGACACAATATACCGATATTATATTAGCTATAGCTTGTTTTAAGCACCATCAGAATCAATGGAGATGATATTAGTCAAGGGTATCGAAAAATCCTTTTAATTTAATAAATAACATTTAACCTTTCGTAGAAGTTTCCAAACATTTATCCTCGGTCCTACATTTTGCACAATGGCTATCGATTATTTGGCTGACTAGACTTTTCTCAACAACTGCGAATTAATTATTTCAACAATTCATGGAATCGGAGGGGAACAACGAGACGACTGTGGCGACGACTAACTAATAACTTTCAACTAATATTTTCCTAAATATCAAATTAATCAATAAATTGGATTAAATAAAGTAATAACAAATATATTATACATATATTCAGAAGCATAAGACATTATAGAGCAATATTATCATAAAACAGGATAAAAATTTACATTTTCAGCTGATTTCTTAAATCCTTCTTCAATCAAAAGTGATTCCCGAGGAAAGTTGATGTCGATTTCGTTAAATCTGTTGTCGGATATAACAGAATTCGTCGAGATTTTGCGTGTAATGCTTCTTTACAAAGGCTTGTGATTAATGTGTAATTATCGTAATCGCGGAATTGTGAAAATCATAATTAATTTTTGTTCGCTTGTGTAATACTGGAGATTATCTTGAAATCAATAAGATTGTGGTTTAAAATTGTGTCTGATAATTGTGGCTGCTTGAATGAAAATGGTTGTTATATTTATAACAACGTTTATTCTAGTCGTTGTGCAGATTTAATTTCTCTGCGCATTTTGATTCGCGGTTTTCACTCTTTCGCCATCACCATTGGTTGCTTTCAGTTACCTTCTGAGTGTTTTGCGGTTAACATTGCTGACAAGAAATCATATGACTTGATTATTCATGAAAGTCTTTGTCTGTTTTTGAGTCACCACGGGTTTGTTTATTAATTTATTATATTTAATTAATTTCTTTTGTGTTATTCTGGGCTAATATCTTTATACGGGCTGGACCGATCTCATTCAGGGTCCAACACAGAGATTACCCCTCTTGAGATCTTAACGGAGAGGGTTGGATAGTTGTCTACAAGCTATGGAAGGCCCGATAACGGTCTTGTTGTTTTTTAAAGTAATATTAATTAATTTTTAATTCTTCAGGGGTCGATAACTTCTTAAAAGATGGTCATATCTAGGTACAAAGCACAGCAATTAATTGGCGAAGACAGGATCTTTTGCTGAGTGGTATGTTGATTGAATTCTACAAAGGAAAATGGTTGTATTTGTTTTTATTTCTTTGACATGTTTTCTAATTAATTTATATATTTCTTTAGGAGTAAATATCTTTTCTCGAGGAAATCAGATAATGTCGTACGGGATCATCATGTATAGCTTTCTTCAAGATCTAACGGACGGGGTCAGTTACACAATTTCGCTCGTTAGGTACGTTTGGTAAATCTTTTCGTATTTCTACTTATCAACACATCTTTTTAGAACTCGTGAAATGATAAGGTTGCCTCACTCGCCTTTGTGGAGACGTTAATCGCTGCTAGTGACTCAATGATACCCAATTCAAACATCACTGTGATATTGCTTGAATATATGTATTACTATACTTTGCATTGTTTTTCATGTTATTTGTTTTCTTTTAATTTGTGTTTTCTTTTTTAATAAGTAAGTATTTTAATAAAATATCTCCTTAATTCATTCGTGCACGTCACTAATTAGATGAAGAGGCATTTGGCTACCTTAAAACAGTCATAGTTACTCGCTCCATTAACCAGCGCTTAATTGAATTTCTTCACATTGACATTCATGGCACTGGGCAGAAATCACATTGCGTCAAAGCCACACACCAGCCATCGCAATGCTTTGTTTTAATTAGACAGTCACATTCTTCTAGTCCGTAAGGTTCAAATAGGACTTCTCCTCTATAGCTGGTCTGAACCGGTACACAGCAGAAAGATTGTGACTGTTTTGGTACAGTCATGTGTTGTGAAGCGATGATCTCATATTTATTTCTTTTCTTCCCCTATTGATAGAGCTCATTATGCTAAAGTCTAGTATTCGATTTTTATTACAATTGGCAAAGTAAGTCCAACGAGGTGGTCTTTCAGCATAGAATAACGCAGATAAGTCTTCAAACGCTTACTTCTTCTAATGATAACAGTATCAAAATTCAGTTCAGCAGCAAGCCCCCTCTCAATGGAGAGGACTTCCAAGTCTGTAATTGACTCATTGTAGATCAAAGATAATTCTTTATGAGCTTTAGTTTGGAAAACGAGTGTTTGCAGCTGGCAACGCTAATATCCCGGATAAGAAAGATGCGCAGCATGATTACAATATTAGGGATGGAGTTCCCAAAGGTGATATCTCTGTATGAAGCTCATAAATTCTAAAGGTCCGTCGATTTTATCGTTTCCTGAATTTTGGACAAAATACTGTAGATTTCTTCTGTCGGCTAAGAATGCCTATTTCTCCACCTCATCTTCTATTTCATCAAGTTGACAATCGTAATTATCACCAGAGCGATTCGATGGTGCATTGACAGCATATTTGTTTGAAAGATCATGAACTTGTTGAAATCTTGAATATATTTCGTCAATCATCCTGTCTACGAAATATATTTCTACAGCATTTCCCGTCTTAGCTCAGCATCAAATGCCATCACTAAGATAGTCAATCCCTCACCATCTATTCTTTTCTGTTTGCTAATTGGACGTTCTATTTTTAGCCCCATTTCATAGCAGAGCTTCTTGGATTCGTCCAATGCACTTTCCACCATCTTTTCTTCATTCTTACAAATGTAATCTCTCAGTGCCATGCGCTTGACAGAACTTTGATGCAGATCCAACCTTTTGTTTGAAGATACTTATACGTATCATTTACCTCTGGTTAAACAGAATTTCAAAGGGTCAGACTTTTTAAAAGAAATATTAATGGATGTAAATACATACTAGCGATAATTGATCAATTTAGCAGATACATCAGTTTGAACGCAGTAGCTCATCAAGTCCAGAACCGTGCGAAAGGTATTACTAGGCAAATTGATTTGGAAATACGGACAACCAAATGAAATCCAAGTCTATAGAGGAAAAACATTCGAATCAGCACTTTTTAAAGAAACAGCAAATAGATTTGAAGCTGAGATAGTATATTCCAGTCCTTACCACCACAATACCAATGGGATTGTTGAGAGACAATTCAGAACAATTACGGATGCTATGAATATACGGATGAAAGATGAGGTCCACAAAGATTGGACGGAAATCCTGCCAGAAATAGAGTTTATGCTAAATAGCACAATTCAGGCAACCACAGGGATATCTCCAGCAGAATTAATTTTTGGTAGGAAACTAAGACATTGGTGGAAAAACACCGGAGGATAAAGACATGTCTAGAAGGAAATGAATAAAAACACGACACAAACGAAATGAGTATTCCGAATTGGAGATAAAGTGCTTATAAAGAAAGAAAACGTAACGAAGGATGATGATCGATATATGGGCCCAGCCACAATAAAGAACCGACGACATGAAAGAAGTTACGAGATACAATTAGATGATGGTAGAATATTGATCAGAAATGTAGAATGGCTAAAGCCATTTAAATCGAGGGGGATGTGAGAAATATTTTAACTTTGGTATGTTGAATTTTGTATGTTGAGTTTAGTATTTGGAAATGTGTTTCTCTTCTACCCAGATGGAAAATTGATATTTTGGATCTTCATGATAAATAATTATTCGAGTATAATTTGCATTTTAAAGAACAGCATAAGATATTTAAAAAACTTCAAAAATATTAAATCGTTTCAAATTTTAATATTAAAAATTTAAATAAAGTAAATAGCTTTCAACTAAGTTTTAAATTAAATAAATATTCTTTCTTTACATAAAATCATTTTAAAAATAAAATTAATATATAGATAAAATTATTACTAAAATTACAAAATTTGAACTTTAAAATAAAATCTGAAAATAATGAAAAAATTTTCCAATAATTGTTTATTAAAAAACATTAACTAAAATTTATCAATTTCGAACGATGTCGAATTACGAAAGCTTTGATGACAGTGGTCCAAAAGACAATTCTAATTGTATTGAAAATAAAGGTTCGAAAACCCATGTTAGTGTTCTTAATAGAAGCGATGCGGAGATGCGGAAAGGAAAGAGAGCCACCGATCCAATGTAATTTAATTTAATTTTCACAGGTTCTTAAAGCCTTCTTCAGCAGAAAAACCAGACAGCCCAACTAAAAAAAGTCTTCGGAAAAAGCAGAACAGAGCCTCCTTTGATGGAGTATATACCATTCATATTCTCATACTTTTCTGTCCATTTCGCAGATCACGAAAACACCATTTTTTGCTTAACTTCCTAGTCGCAGTAATTCTTTGAATTCGCAATAAACATACTGCACAGAAATATATCCCTGTCGAACAAGCATAGTCAGAATTACATGGTTAATCTTAACAGGTAAAAGACCAATGTCAGTAAAATCAGTTACAAAATCTGTTTTCAGAGTGATTAGTTGTTGCCTTTCTTGTGCCTCTATTTTATGCACACAAACGTCTGCATCAATGCCACTTCCCGTTACCTCTACGCTTTCAATGCCCCTTCGCCTTCCGCACTATCAGTATCGACTTCAACTGTAGCATTAGCAATATCAACTTCATCTCCAGTTTCTGCAGGATTGTCGTCCCCTCTATCTGTCACTGTTCATAGGCGATGAAGTCCTTTGGATGAATTTCAATAATACACCTTCATTCACATTCACAAATGCTGCCCCAAACAATCGTGCCGTCCGAAGCAGACCGCCATCCAAACCCCCCATGCTACACCACTGAGTTTAAAATATAATGAAAATATTTATTTCTATCCAATATTGGCAAATTATGTTTTCGTTCGATCAAATAATTATTTGAAGAAAATAATTGTGGTGCTCTAAAAACTATCAACATTTTTTTGTTATTTAACTGAACTAACAATAATTATGATATGTACACAATTTTGAATTTCACAAATTAAATACATTTTTTGACTATGTGTTGTTTGCTTTGAAATAACTAGACATAATTCTCCCGTTCGAATGTGTAATAACTCGGACCACACTGTGTGACAGCAGCCTCAATCGGTAAGATCACGTGCGCATTCGCCTAACATAATTCGGTGACGCATGTTGGATTCCCACGGCCGCACCAACTACACGTCAGGAGCGCATGTCGACAAACCGAGCGATCATTCACCTTCTCAAACGGTGTAGGCGGTCACGGAGACTGAGATTCGGTACGGGAAGCCGCATCAAACCGGATGAGCGAACGCTATTCTGCGGTGTACCGTCCGATGTCGGTCAGATCTAATTGAATCATGGTCGACACGAGACTGGCTGATCTGCCATGCCGAACGACAACTTCCCGCATTTTGAAGAGGTACTGGACTTCACATCTCGATCCGGAGGCCAACACCTCAATAATAAAAAAAACATTAAAAAATGTAATCTTTATACGAAAAATATTTTTGTTGGGTATTACAATTAAATTTATTTTTTAAATTTGTTTTTTAATCTAACTCTCAAATAACCAAAAGGTTTCTTCCAACAGTAATATATGAAGAATGAACAAGACTTTTAATAATAATTTATTCTGCAAACAACAATTGAAGTACAAATATAAATTCAACTCTATCAGTACGCTAAAATTCAAAGATCACACTTCGATCAAACGGTTACAACAATTTCTTAGTTCGAGCGATGCTAGAATAATTTATTTAAAACTTAACTTCTCCTTTACAGGATACTAGATTATTTCTATAGTAATAAAAGATATTAGCAATATCTAATTTACTGCACATTCAAATTTAATTCTTCTTTTGAGAAGTAAAATGTTGTACTGTAACTGAAATAATTATTGCTTATATACTAATTTTCCCTAACCTTGAAAATTGAATAACTAAAACTAATCTCAAAATATTTACAAATATTTTATAAATTTTATTAAAATACTATTATAATAATCAAAAAATTATTAATTTTAACCAGCAAATTATTTTAAATTTTTTATTAGATTTTAAAATTTTAATTTATATTTTTCGGAACCTCAACAAATCTTCCCCTAATGAAAAATATTGTCCTCGATATTTAAACTAGAGTGAAAGACATTTAAGGGATCTAGTGGGAATACCAATAAAGAAGAATGATCTTTTGCCGATAAGCATAATAAAGGTGATAATAATAATCATAGTACTAAGCATAATAATAGTTATATAAAGAGATAATACAATTTACAAAGATATATTACTTATACATATTATAAAGATTATGAGGGGTTAGTTTTACGTTTCGCCAAAATAGTTTATTATTTTTTTTAATTTGAAAATTTAAAAGAAATAAATTAACAATTACAATGTAAGTAAAAATATAATAATAAATACTTATTGGAGCGGAGAATTGGTGATTTGACCGAACATTTTTGCTAGTTTCCGAAAAATATAATTAAATTAATTAAATTAAAAGTAAATGATTAAATAAATCAAATAAATAAACAAATTAAAAAAATATATATATAATAAATAAATTAAATAATTAAACAAAGTCTGTTCAAGCATTAAGACAATTGTAATTAAAATCTAATATATTTTTTTAATGTTGTTAAAATTCATTATTAAAATTGTAAAATTTACAATTGTCGAAATTTTACAATCAATCAGTCGAAATTTTAATCGATCGATATTGTCGATGTTGGTCGTGTGTGTCATTCGTTGGGCAGTATAATTGAATTGTGAGCCTCAATTTTATTGAATGATTGGAACTTTCTCTGCAATGAAAGTATGTATTTTTTTTGTTTGATTGTTATCAAATTGTAATGTAAGTGTGTTTGTGTGTGTAAGATATGTAAATGTGTTGATTGGTTGAATGTGTTGTGTATGTGTGTGTTATTTTTTAATTGTGAATTTCAATCACAATTTTTTTCAATTACAAAAATGGAGGTTTAAAAATTTCAACCACAATTGTCAATTTAAAAAAAAATAAAGAAGGTCTCGTGTTTTGCTCTGTTATTGAACAATTTAAAAAAAATATTTGAATAAAAAAAAGGGTATCGTAAAAGAAAAAAAATATAAATGTCATTGGTATTAAATTCAAAAGAAATTGATCATATTCTTAAACGTTTAAAGGTTACCGATAAAATTGCAAAGGTAACAAAAATATATTATTCCGACGTGTCTTATCCTTTGCGTGTGTTTTGTGAGAGAATAAATGTCTCTGCTGTCAACTTTCTGATTGGAAAGGGTGCCGATCTTAATTCTGATGGCTTACACCACCGGAGACCGTTGTGGTGGGCGGTTTGGAATCAGAACGAGCAAATAGTTCAATCATTGGTGAATAAAAATTGCGAAATAAATTTCGTCGATAAAGAAACTGGCCTCACCATTAGATCTTGCGGTTTCTTATGGAAACTATTGAATTTGTCAACTGTTATTGAGCGCCGGTGCAACTTATTACCCTCACAACCTTTTATATTGCTTCGTTGAAAATTATCTAAGTATCAATGACGATAAATTTAAAAACAGTAATTATCGTAAACAAAATAATCTACCAAATATCGATATTATTACATGTTGTGAAGATACTGAGAGTATAAAAGATTCTGATGACCAAAATAATTCCGTAAAATTCGATTTAACAATTTCCAGCGATACTAAGACTGTATGTGTTAGTGAAGACTCTTGTGAATTTGAATTGTGTAAACGAGATGGAATTCCGCTCATTGTTTTGCTCAATAAAATGAAAAGCACTTTTCAACCGACATGTAAAATGAGAAATAATTATTCTCAGCCTAAAATATCGTGGAGACACGGTTTCCTGTCCACTTATTTAAAATATGTTTACAGTAATAACAATTAACATACAGTGGAAGCCGCTTATAGTGGCACCATCTGTCTGAACCATTTTGGCCACAATAAGCGGCTGGCCACAATATACGAAGTACTATCTGCAACTCAAAGCATTACTGAGAACATCTGAACATGTATTACAGGCGTGTAATAAAAGTACTGTACAGTATAGTAGAACTACTGATGTATAAAACTGCGAATGTCCTTTTGAACTAGGGATAGGTCACAAATTTCTTTTACTCTGCTGATGACCTTGTGCAGATTCCCGCAGGCATCGAATCTTCCGTGACGCAGAAGAAGTCGTTCAGCCTCATACAAGGACTTCAAGAGCGCATTTGGCTTTGGCAGAGGGGCTTCTTCATCGTCGCTGTCTTTCAACTCATCAGGAGTGTCCACTCGTGGCCGCTTTGACATAACGGCCTCAACTGCGCTGGTATCGTCATCTTTCCCATCTTCGGTACACTGCAGTTCTGCGTCCACGTCAATGAATTCATCTTAGACATCTTGCGACTCTTCCTCACATGATTCACTGTCGACACTGCCATCTGTTAATCCCATAGAAGTGGGAGAAACAACAACATAAAGAAAGAGGCTCACATTTGCAGACATGACTTACCTGATTTGGCCAAGCAATTTCGAATCGTCGTTTCCTTTACACCACTCCACGCCACAGAAAACATTTGAATGGCTTCCAATACAGTAATCGTCCTGGCAAAATTTCCCACGATGGATTCAGGCTGAATGATATTGGCGTCCATGGTATCCACCAAGCGTTTTAACAGCTGCTTTCGGTAGAGGTGTTTAAGATTTCGTATAATACCCTGATCTAATGGCTGTATCAGCGCCGTGGTGTTTGGTGGAAGAAACTGCAATTTGATGGCCTGCAATCCCGGAACCATTTGATGGCATGGGGCGTTATCCACCAAGAGAAGGATACTTCGTCCAGTTCTCACCAGTCGGGGATGCATTTATGAACCCAGCGCGTGAAAAGCTCAGAGGTCATCCATGCAGTTTTATTGGCATCGTAATTCACAGACAAGGCTCCTCTATCCAGATTCTTCATACAGCGCGATTGCTTAGCTTTGCCAATGACAAGCAGCTTACATCTGTCTGAGCCGCTCATGTTGGCACACACCAGGACTGTCAATCGTTCCATTGCTTTTTTGCTGCCACTGAGAGCAGCTTTACGGAATACTAGAGACCCGTCAGGAGTAGCGCGGTAGTACAGACCAGTCTCATCTGCGTTGTAAATCTCTTCTGGTCGGTATTCCGACAGAAAATTTGGAATCGTTGATGCGCGCCACGATGATGCACCGATGATGTCTGCACTTCTCCGTGCGCTCTCTTGAAGACAATGTTGTTTCTGACATTCCAGCGATTAAGCCAGCCATCCGTAGCTTTGAAGTCGAGTTTGCCAAGTCTCCTTGCAAGCACCTCAGCCATCTCACTCAATATCAAATCTGTCACAGGTAGATTTTTCGCTGTCGCCTTTTCAAACCAGATAAGAAGACTTTTTTATACTTCCGAGTCCTTTCCTGTACGGTTTCTCTTCTTCTTTACTAGCTGCATATCGTTCGTCGTGAGATTTTCAGCCTCTTTCCGTAGAGTGGCCTCATTCGCAACCAGTTTCTGCAGATATGCTCGAGATACCTACAGTTCATCAGCAAGTTCTCGTTGCGATTTGCCAGATGGAAGTGGTCGCGCTGCGATTACCTTGGACCCATTTTTTTAAACCCATTTTATAAATTAAAATAAAATTAAACTAAAAATAAAAATTAATTAAATTAAATATATATAAGTATATATATATGTATATATATATAAATAAATATACATATGATCATCGCGTTCATATGGTTTTGCGATGATTGCTGTAAAACCATTGAGACTCCTCACATCATGAATCTTATTTCTAAAT
>MQRK01254330.1:0-17527 GCA_001938485.1 Girardia tigrina
ATAATTCATAAGTCAATCTCAAGATTAATTCCCAACCTGGCAATTCTGTTCCAATGTCTGTCAAAGACGCTAAAGATCCCGTGGTAATTTTTGATAACTGATTAAAAGAATCATCCTTTGATTCGTGCCACGGATCATATGTTGACTTCTTGCTTTCCTCTGCAGCGAAACCTCTATCACTATCGAAATTCCAATTTGATACGAATTGAGTATTTGGCTCTGGAAAAATCATCGTTGTCAGAATTTCGATATTTCATTTTAAAGCCTATTAATTTGTTATTATTTCACGTACTGTCATCTCCGAAAATATCGTCAATTATGCTTCTGGATTGACTGGAATCTTTATTATTCCATACATCAGGTGTACTGCTATTCATAAGAGTTTTTGTCGTACCGAAATTATTTGATGATTTCCAAGGATCGAAATCTAATGGAATGTTTGAGTCTGAAGAATTTGCAGTAGAACCCCATGGATCTTTTCCATAATTATTATCTAAACTGTTCAGGTTTCCATTTTCTTGATCAAAAATTCTTGAAGCTTCACCCAATTTATAAATCTAAATTATTGGAAAATTGAATTTTGTAGACATTTATCAATTTATTGAAATTTTAATAATGAAAAAGTACTGTGATTATTATTTTACATTAAGTACCAGAATATGTAATTAACGTTTTTTTCTTATTACAACATTAATAAGGGAAATTATAATAATTTGCCATAAACATTATACAGTTTCGAAAGTTTTGTTTTACCTAAAGTTTGTTTGAATTATAGCGTGAATTCATTATTGATTGTTTCGCACCTAAAATGGTGTATTCATGTTTTAAAATTCATACTGTTTCAATTATTAATCCGACAAACACCATGTGGGAAATAGTTACATATTATACCATGCATGGACAAATATGTCCATAAAAGCAATCAAAGAAAAAGAAGCAAAAAAATTGCTTCAAATAACAAGTTCTAAATAATCTAAATCTGATTTGTCCAATTCACAATTATCACAAACAATCTCGATTTTCGAATGTTTCTTACAAACGAAGAAGTCACAGTGACAACATTTTGAATTAATTCTGCTGGCTTTATGCTTTGTTTCATAATCGACTGCTGTGTCATAACATATCTTGCATCTTCCGCATAATACTTGTTTACTACGAGAACTCGATATTGATATCCATTGTGTCAATATCAATAACAATATTTATATTTATATCAATAAAATAAAATAAAACACAATAAATCAGTTAAAAAACTAATCAAAACCCCTTGTAAGATAAATATGGACAAGAATGGGATCAGCTAAATGCACTTTCAAGTCCGGGACCGCAATAAAATTACACTGCTTAAAGCATTTTCAAAGATTTTCATTCAGTTTTAAAATTTTAAGATTTTCATAAGTATGGACATTTTTGTTCATGCTTGGTATTTGTAGGGTTAATACAAAAATACTTTTAAAACATCTGGAAATCTAAGGAAAATACGAAACAATGTAACAGATCCAATTGTTTGTTTTTGGTTTCATCGCTCTAAATCAGGAAATGAAAAGACAAATCAAACGCTCAGGATGCCCATTAACATGTGAATACGAAGACATTCACAAGATGTATCAAATGTATAAAAAACGCCTCGGTGTGTTTGGTTTTACTCTAAAGCTTGATAAATGGCTTTCGCATATATTGGTTCCACAAAAACGCACGACCGTAAATTAAAAACAAGACAAGGACAAGTTGATAGAAGTTAAATGGGAGATTCTGCCACATTTATCTTCTTTTATGGTCTTTATAAAATTTCTTGACCAGCCAACATGTTACATGATGTCAAAATAGAATTGGATCTGTTTTTCACTTCCTAAAACTCCGACTTCTAAAAACAAGGTATGAATTTGCTTGTAGACCGATTGCAGAAGGTTGATGCGAATGGAGGACGTATGATAGAATTAAAAAATATTTAAATAGATTATACGGGCTTATATAATTGGATGGTGAAAACGTTAATTATTTTTCCGGTACCTAATATTGCACTATTCACAAAATAGACTGTCTAATTTAAAAAAAATTTATTTGACAAATATAATATAAATTCAGATATTTGTCAAAAAGAAATTTACTAGAAATAGATTCAGAACTAAGTTCAAACATTAAAATGTATATATGATTGTAAATATCACTGAATCACGATCGTAAATCCATCTTGTGTTTGTTATTTAATCCACAATTATGTGATGTTTTTAAGCAATTACTTATGATAATAAGGTTATATTGAACTTTAGAAATTTCTATTAAATTTTATATTTTTCTATAATCAAAAGCGAATATTGATGAGATGAATGATTAAATACTCATTATAAATTCTGTAAGGTTACACCGAGACTTTTGAAATATTTTCTACAAAGTATTATGAATTTTAAAAATAAATCTTTACAACTCTTAAATGTGTAACATTCAACGTCTTAAAATGTGCTTTCCTTGGGCGCAGACAATTACTCTTCTGGTTGTTTCAGAAACTATTTTCATTGAAGTCCATATTTTCTACTGAATAAAAATATTTTTTATTTCACCTAACTCTCGATTAATGTTAATTTGCCTCGTAACAAAGTGTAATTGATAATTAATATATTTAAATATAAAATTAAGCTAAGTTATAAAATATTTATCTTTTTCCTATCTCATATTTTATCAACACTGTCTTTAATTGTTTAAGTCAAAAACCTCCAATTATCAAAATTATTTTCGGTGATTATTATTAAAAATTGAAACAATTAATTCCTTTACTTTTTATAGATTTTATTACTAAATTAAAGCTGGAATCTTAAAACCCTAAATAAATTTTTCCTTTATTGTATTTAATTTATAATTGAAGTTAGTTACATCAATATTTGGATTCATTGAAATAAAAGTATTAATTATAAGAGAAGCGAAAAAAATGTATTTATAACAAAGAAAATACTAATAGATTTTAATAATCATTTCACCAACCTCGATATTCTAAATAAGTTAATTTTATAAAATATTTTCAATCGTTGAATTTCATTAAAACTAATTATAGGGTCGACAAGGAAGTAATTGCCATTTAATGATATTTAAGGATATTCGTGAATGTGATGAATTTCTTCATCATATATATGTTAGCTGTCATCCTAAACTAACTTACAAATTCAGATATTCAGATATTACAAATTCTGCGCAGATATTTTCCTCATTTTATAAAGATTTCAATAACTAAGATCTTTAATTAATATAGAGTAGAAAATGAACATATTCGCCAAATTTTGCATTGTTTCCGTAAAGGAAATACAGTGCGAGTTGTACGGAGCACGATATTTTACATCGATTGATCTGGGTAATGCATTATACCAATACTAGAGGAAGATTCAAAATTAAAAACAGCGTTTTAAACAAAGCTAGGTCAATTATGTTTAAACAGAATGTCATTTGGTATATCAGCAGCATCAGGAGCTCATGAATAAAATTTTTCCGTATATAAGATCCCCCCATATTTTTCGGATGTGCATTTTTGGAAAAAAGTTCAAAAAAGTACCTTAATTCATTCAAGAAAATAAATTGAAATTATTATTAAATATTTCAAATATTTACTAATTTTTGAAAATTCGCATTAAATGTTCATTAAATTTTGACAAAAAAGTGGGTCTTATACATGGAAAAATACGGTACTTCAAGGAATAGAGGACAGTGGTTTACTTAGATTTTTTAAAGAATTCGTGGAACAACATTATGAAATTCTAGATAAATTCTGGTCACACGAATACAAAATCTATTGTCAAACGTGTGGGTAAAAAAAGTGGCATAATACATTGCAGAAAATTATGATATGATCACCCAGAATGAAATACTAAAAGAAGTAATTGAGCAGTGTTAAGCGTGCCAGAAAAGAAAAACATTATCGATCGCAATGAAGGAAGAACTAATGACGATGGCCGAAAATGAACATGGACATATACGCACCTTTAATGGAGACTTGGGAAAAGAAAAAGTATATTTAAATTTAAATTGGCAAAATCTCTGATCAAAATTAAGGAAAATATTTATCAATGTTTGTAGATTTCTATAATTTGGAAAATTTAAACCCATCCAACTTGAAAGTCGTATTATTGAAAGTATCATCTTTATTCTTTTTCTAATGTTCAAACTAATTTCATCAATAAAAAACATTAGTTTGTAATCTTAATAATTATTAAGAAAACATTTCAATGTTAATAAAAAGTATTTTCAAATATAAAGCATATAAGATAGATTTAGGGAAAAATATAAATAATTATATTTTTGTAGTAAAATATCGTTAAAATTAATATTAAAAAACTAACAGAATCAACTTTCGATTTTTTATTAGTTTCAGAATTGTTCTTATCAGAGGTGGTCTTTGGTGGTGGTCTCAACACAGCCAGTACCTTAATCACGACATCAAACAAATGAAACATTCATCGACAACAAATATAAATAGCCAAAATAAAAAAGAAGCCAACATAAACAACAGCTAACCAACAACATAAATCTATGTCAACATTTTACCCACAGTATTTCATACCATTGATTTTATTTATTATTTTCCAAGTCATTGTGTTGTAAAAATTTATTTCCATAAAATGTGCTATAAATATTGTGCTTAAACATTATCCTCGGTTTAATGATAGCAAATATTTTTAAAATGCTTGTTTTCAATGTGCTTCCTGTTGAGAAAGTTAAGACATAAATACATTTCCTTGCGTTGGTTTCTATTTATGAAACTTAACCGTTATGTTTTTTTATTAAACTAAACTTTTCTTCATACAAATTCATATTTAATTAGCGTCTCACCAGTTACCAGTTCATCGCAATTTGTTCTCCTTATATTATCTTTTACTATTCTCCGTGTTATATAATAATCGCATTATTTTTGATTATAGCGTCACTAAAATATTAATTATATTTTACTGTTTGACAAGTCTTTATTCACAACCAATTAAAATAATAAATAAATCAATAATCCATAGATTGCACATTGAGCAGTGTATAAAGTAAATGAAATGAAGCGGAACACCACATAAGTTTAACAATTGCAATACTTTTCGGTTGTCGAAAGAAAACTGGAAGAGAGAAAAAGTCATTAACATTATATACATATATATATATATATATTGCTTTTATTTAATTGTTTTAAAATATATAAAATCTAATTATTAATACATTCGCTTTAATCACTGACACAAATTTAATGAAATAATAAAAGAACGAAAATAATTTGGTATGGTTGAAGAGGACAATTCGAGAGGATATTTCGTGGAATCGATTAGTCTCGTCCGGGAGACTCCAACAATCTCGGACTCGAAATATTTGTTCAAATAATAATATTTGGTTCAAGTTGCTGCAGTTGCAAAATCGAAATTCCATTGAAACAGTGTGTCTATAAACTGATCAGATCAATTAATAGAAAAGTATTCCGAAAGCGTAATTTGCTAGTCCGTTATGTAACAGCGGATTATAAAGAAGTCTGAATGTATTATTTAATCCTTTCTAATTTCACAGATTAATACAATTGTCACAAAATATGCTCAATTAATTCCTTTTGTCAAACACCAAAAGTGTGTGAGAAATTCCCGAAAAAAATTTTTGGAGAAAATTAGAATTTCTGTGCATTAAAATTTATATTTTCGAATTGATTCTGAACTAACGGAATTCGTTTTCAATAAATTGTAATCGAAAAATATTATTTTCAATGTAGAAAAGCAGCTATGACAAATAATAATTATATTATACTCTTTTTTATATTAATTAATGTATTTTTATTAACTTTTAATCAAAATTAAAAGCGATTTTATTGTTTAATGTTAACAATTGAAAACTTGATTTTTTGTTAAATTGCGGAATAGAATTGTTGGATTCAACCAACTGTCGAAACCAAGGTCCCTAACCACCTAGATTGCGCCTCAAATCCTCGACGACCCTACCACTAACGTTACAGATAAAATTTTAGTATATTTCTTGCAATTATTTATAAAGCTTATTTCAAAAAGAAATTTGCCTGAACTTTCACGGGTACAGTTAGGTATTATTGACATAAAATAAGACCTTCTTTTAGAGACTGGATTTTTAAAGGAAACAAGATAGAGATTGATACAGCTGAAACAACACTTTAAAGTACATATCAATGTTAAAAGGTATAAAATAGAGAAGGAAATAAGATTTATTAACAATAATTATTTTATCATCAAAAAATAACATTAGTTTCTAGTTTAATCTTGGATCTGGTTCATGTGAACCACAATAACCACTTTTAAACCATTAATGCTACTATAAAATCAGTTGTTACTGAGCTACCAATGTGTTAGATTTTTGAATTCATCAGTTTCCAAATTCACATGTTCTCAAAATAAAAGTAAAATTGATCTGTCCAATAATCACTGAAATAAGTCAATAAAATATATTGTTTTAATTAACATTGTCTGATAAGATTTTTTTAACGTTAAACACGTTTTTCACTACTAGTGAAAAAAACCGTTCTTAATAACTGACTGTGATTATAATCTTTTGAGTATTGGAATTCACAATCATGTTAGAAAAAAACCATTAGGTTAGGGTAAGGGTTAGAGACTATTTATGGCAAATTGGGACCTCTCGTCTACTGCTTTATGCAGGAAGAAGACTACTCATCTTATTTTCACATTTTTAACTAATTGAACAATCAACAGAAGTTCTTGATAGCCGTAAGTAATGGATTTAAGATTGTGAGCAGGCATCATTTCGCTCACTTAACGAATCTTTAATAATAGTGGAAAACTGGTGTAGTCTTGACATGACCGATAATCACTAAAATTACTCAAAGATATATTGTTTTAATTTACAATTCCTGATAAGGTTTTCTGTGTCATTACTTTGGATTTTATTGGCGAATTAAAATTGACTCTTAACTTCTTTATATTTTCTAATATTGAATTATATTTATTTATTATTCGCCGAATATTATTTGGAGTATTTTTTATGATTATTATATGTTACTAAAGTATCATCATATAGGAACAAAATGTATTATGCGGATGAGTGACTGAGTTTAATTATGTGCTTACAGTAATAATATTTATTTATTTATATCAATATACACGTTTTAAAAAATCACATAAAACTTCACGAGTACCTATAAAAATAGTTTTTGAAACAATATTAAAAAGAAATTTTTAAGCGGTTAATATGGACCGCATAAAATAATCTCACTTATTAAATAACTCATAACCTTAACTAGCAATTGCTTTTTTAAACGATAGCAAGACATAAGGCTTGGCAGTTACTTCGAAACTCGCAAAACCTTTTGGAGCGTGATTTATGAAAAACACATGCAATCTACTAAATTTTCAAAATATAAAGCAACTGTCCTTCGCAGACTGACAATATGTGACCTTTCTTGTGGTAAACTGGTTCAAAGTCACTTTCGTCACTTGAAGATACTTCCTCGCACTGGTTTTCAGTTTACTTTTTTTGAATAACCATGTAGTCGGTGATGAGTTTTTGCGATTGTTTGACTATACGCTTGTATATTTCTCGAAAACCAGATATACAATATTGAAGCTCCTATTGGAATTTTGAAGTTCTTTCAGATTTCGAATCGATTTCAAGAAACTGGCATTTCAATTTATGGCGTAGGAGTCCTTTATAAATGTTATCTGCTGTCATATGATCGGGTTCTTCCTGTCCATTATCAATATATGTAACGTAATTTAAAATACCCTCTTCTCTTTTCGCTAACACTTTTGAATAATTCGTTGTGGCTGTTTCATCAGCAAATGAAGTTTTGCTCTTTATCTTCAGATTGTGTAGTGCGTGTCGTTGTAAAAATCTACATAACCAGCCATTGCTTGCCGAAAATTTTGGCCTTCCAATTTGAGACGATGAACAAGAAGGCTCTGAAATATTCAGCTCGCACCGATTTTTCTTTAATTAATTCTCTGTCAATGGGTATTTGTCTTTGAGTCAATTCTTGAATCCACAATATAAGAGCTTTTTCCATTTTCTCTATCAAAGTGTTTCTTGAATATGATGTTCGTTGAGCACTTTCGTTTGTGGCATAATTTATAGATTTATCTATCTCATCTGTTCGTTTTTGTGTGCCTCTTATAGTGGATTTGTATAATCCAAGTTCTTCACCGTGAACTTTGGATCCTTCACTTTGTGCTATACGTAATTGTTGTCTTAGTTTCTAATGTAAGAACCTCCCTCTTGGATTTGGTTTTGCCCTTATTATTTTTCAGGGATTTTGTATAAACATAAAATAAAAATTCTAAAAATACTACATATTCAAATAGAAAAAAAATCACATTGATTAAATTGGTTAAAATTAAAAATTAAATAAATTAATTTAGACTCAAAAATTAACTTATGAAATCACAGGAAAAAAATCGCATAAAAACAGGTTTGAGTGTATTTACTTTTTAAGAGAATCGTAAAAAATGAAATTTTTAACAATTTAATTTCAAATTCAAATTCCAATACATATAATGTTGATACATCACAAATCAGAAGTTGATATTGTTTAACTGTAATATGTTCGACGTATTATTATAATTCGACCATTACAAATACTCCTTTGATTTCGCCAGGTCCAAAAACGACAAGATCAAGAATGAACTCGCTAAATTCCTTCGCAAAAAATCGGTAAACATGGAAGTTTATGGACATATATGTCGACCTTGGCCCCAACGCATGGATAATCGAAGTAAAAAACCCTTGGGACGCAGATAGACAATTCAAATACGCCGAAACAAGAGCCTGAGACCATTACCTCGATGTTCAAATGGACCTTATAGAACGCTGCCATAAAAACGAAGTTAAGATTTTCCGATTTGTCATCGAATGTCTTGGAAGATGGCACCCGGACAACACTTCCCTACTTAACGCCATTGGATGGAATGACGATGAAGTCAAAACAAAAGCCACTGGAGTTGCAAAGCGAAACATTGAAATATGCGACACCTTTATATATTGAACGAAGAAATAATCAGAGACGGCACTGCTTAAAAACGTGCAGTCAAAAACGCCTAGTAAGAGAGTGTAACTCTTCGCCGTGACGAAGCGAAGGCAGAAGCGCAAGCCATCAGTCGGTTATCAGATATCTTCATGAAAATGTCGATACCTTGCATTTGATTTAACTTCACCTAAGCGGTGCGATTAAACTAAATTAAATAATATATTATAACTCAGCAAAATAAGCAATAAAAAATAAATAAATAATCAATCAAGTAAAATAAAAAGAAGAGACTTGAACAGAGTTGTAATACTATGTTATGAATATCATTTAAAGTATAGTAATAAAGTAGAATAAAGTATGTATAGAAATAGTGTGACTAATTACTGATCTTAAAAATAATAATTAGTATAACATCATATAACATCTAAACAGAAATATGGCAGCAATAAACATTAAGTGACTGCTATTGGATCGATGATAGGTTCAAATATGTTTGGTGAGCAACAAATGAACGAGATCGAATATTAGCGATAATTAATACAATAATGTTTCAATATTAATGGAATAACTATTTATCGAATTGCATCAAATGCAGTTGATGATAAGTATAAGCAGCGAGCTGGAACTCTAAGTACTCTTGACCAACTATAAAAGGACTGTCAATAACAACAGTCCGTTTTATGAGAATGATTGTATAATATTGGTAGATTTTTTGTATTCTGTAATATTCTATCTTGATAATCTAAAATCGAGTAAATAATGACTGCAAAATGTTTGACTGAGCATCAAGATTGGATTTATTATTAAGAATAAAAGAACGTCAGACAAAGAAAATTCAAATGTTTCGGTCGAGTAATTAGTATTGTGCGATCACTCTTATGAAGAATTATGGAGAATGTGACTAACCTTGCCGATTAATGGATCTGTACATTTAATATTTAGTATTCATAAAATTACAATGAAGTGTCACTTCCCTAATCAATGAAAATTTTAAAAATAAATTAGAAAATATTTTTTAATGCATCGATCATATTATGAAGGGTTCGGTTGAAAATAAAATCAATTGTTAAAATTTAATTCATGGCGTACGGTGAGAACATGCATTTAACATTACAACAACTAATCAACTTGGAATCAATATTTGTGGGGGGTTTCAAGTTGTGGTGTTTTAAGACCAATATGTTTCAATGGAGCAGTCACAAGAGATAAGTTCTGTTTATGGCGAAGAGGGTCCATCCATATCTACTGTCACACGATGGTTCAACCATTTTCGAGATGGTCGAATGTCTGTTTTTAATTAAGAAAAGTCAGGTAGGCCACGTGAAATTGGCAAAGAAATAGCGAAAAAACTCAATAAAATCGTGCAGTGTGAGCGACGAATCACCACCAGAGAACTGACAATGCGATTAAATGTCAGCACAGGTACCATACAATCACTGCTTGCGGAAACTGTAATTTTAACGGTTTTTAACAGCAGACACGAAGGATCGGCGATTGATGTGCTGCCAAGAAAACTTAAACCTCTATGAACGTATTGGAGACCGCTTCTTACAGAATATTATGACAATGGATGAAACACCACTTGCCCTTTATGTCCCAGAATCAAGACGTGAGTCTCAAGAGTGGAAGCTGCCAGGGGAAGGGTGTTCGAAGAAGATGCGATCATCAACCTCTCACAATAAAGCTCTCATGCTCACCACTTTTTAGGATGCAAATGGAATGATCCTCGCTGATTTGGCGGTGAATACTACTCCCGGCTCGTGCTACAGGCCTTTAAGCTGAGAAAGAAGAGCAGAGTTTGTGAGTTATATTATTTGCACGACAATGCACCCATCCACACAAGTGGGCTGTCAATGTCATCAATTGAGGGTCGTGGCCTCATCCTGCTCTCACACCCTCCATACAGCCCGGATCTGGCGCCATCCGATTATCATATCTTCAACCACCTCAAGCGAGCTCTCAGGGGTCAACATTTTGCTACGAAAGAACACTTGAAGGATGCAGTCTCAAATTTCTTGGCTCAACAGCCACCGAAATTCTTCGAAAAAGCCTTTCTGGACCTTGTTGTGCTCTGGAAAAAATGCGTTGGTGTGAATGGAGATTTCTTTGAGAAATGATACCTTTATAACTTGCTTGTTATGAAAAATAAATTTCATTGGAATCGGATTATTATTTCTATGTTTGGCTCACTACTTATTGAGCGCACCACGTACTAGGGAAGCATTTTAAAGAAATTAATACTCAAAGAGACTTGTGCAAAGTTGTTTATCGAAGCACAAGAGGCAAATGTCAAAGTTGTGTAAATTGTAATGAAAATTTCGTTTTGAGACATAAAAATTCATCTTGATGGAGTTTTCGAGAGTAAGGACGAAGTCTTTTGCAGCGATAACATTATGCAATTGTCAGATTGATTTATGACAGATTGATACAAAATAAATTGTTAATAATAGTTTTATTTTTATTTTACAATGTGTTTTGCTTTGAATAAATGTTAAAACCCGAAGGAACGTACGTGACAGCCCAATAAATACAATTGATTTTGCGCGCAATTTTAATCTATTTAGTAAGAACTAATAAGAATAATGATAATTTCTGTGATTTAATGTAGATACTATCGATTAAAGTCAATGGACGGGCTGAGCTTGACTTCTGGATTCGAGTGAAGTGATAAATGTTCCCGCTAACGATATATTTTCCTCGTTCTATTTTGAAAAGGAAAAATTGAAGTAAGCTTTTATTTTATTGATTTAAAATGTCTTTTTAGACGTCAATTTTCATTATGGAATAAAAAAATAAATAATCAATCAATAATCACAAAAATATGAAAAATAGTTAAATTAAATAATTTAATTTCAGTTAAATAAAATATCAAAGTGAAATAATGTTCGATAAATAAATCAAAAATAAAGAGTCGAATGTCACCTCCTCTTCGCGCTTGCTCTGTTCCAATGCCATTCGGATCTTTAGCTCCTCCCGCTTTTCTTCCTCCTGTCGCAACTTCATTGTACGCTCGTGTTCCTCCTTACTCAGTTCGATCGCCCGCTGCAAGTCCTCATCCTCTACGTCCGATTTTCGATCATCGAAATTGAGTTTTATAACGCTTTTCGGAGCTGAAATCATCAATTTTTCCGTTAAAATAACCAAACTAATACACGATTTCAGTTTCGTGTTCTGCAAGTTCGATGGAGAAAGAATTTTTAGAAAAATGTCTTGTCTACTCATTTTTTAAAAGTTTGTTTTTTATTCTTTATCGTACTTTAGTTTAAAGGATCAAAAGAAATTTCGAATATAGTAACAATTGATACGGCATAATCTATCACTCAATCTCATTATCGTGAATCAATTGAAATGACTATCCAAATTATCATTCTGTGAGACCAGAGTGCACTCGTAATTGTAATATTTTTGTAGTATTTAGTGACATTAGGGATATAAACACAGTATATATACATATATAACACAGTTTTTATGAAGAAAAATTTAAAGATGGTAGGATAAAGGGCCTAATTCAAAGGGTGTATAATTGGTCTTCCAATTTTAAGATCGCAGGCTATAGTTTAAACATTCTCAAAGGACGTTTGAAAACAACATTTACACACCAAACAGATATATCACAATATTAAAGTTACATTGGTCAAATTATGTGCACAGACATGGGGTTAAGAAAGGACTAAAGGAAGAAAACATTGAAGAGCAGAAACAAATAATCAAAGTATCATATTCGGAAGGATTGAAAGCATTTAAAAATATTTGAAAGAATATAGGTGGTTACAATGACATTCAAAGTTCAAAGCTTCCTCTCAAATAAATCGAATAAGATTTGTGGATTGCAAGCTAATATGGTTTAAAAATTTAATTGTCGCTAGTGTAAAAACTCGTACATTGGAGAGGCAAATCATCATCTCAGAGCAAGGATTAGTTAGAATTCACAATCAAATCGGTCGAGTAAGTTCTTGATCATTGGTTACATTGTAAAAATAGAATCTCTTCTGCTTCAAAGAGTGAGTTTTCTGCTTTACAGAAGGGCTTTGATTCACATTATGAGCGACAGTTCCGTAAAGCATTATTAATAAGACCATACAACACATTAATTTATATTCACTGGTTTAAAAATTCGTACATCACAAAACAAGGATTTAAAAATCTTTATTTAAATTAAAAAAATTTTTAATGTTATTTTTAAGGTTATATAGAATTATAATAAGATTTTGTAAAACAAAATATTTACAGTACTGAAAAAGATATTTCCTCCGAATTTCTTAGAAACTACGCATTATTTTATTTTATATATAGTCTAATAAAGAATCGTAAACATAAACCATTTATTCTCTTCTTCATTTTCTTATGTTAACATAAGAACTAAGAATTAAAGGCTAATATAAGAATTTCTTAATATTATCAGACATGTTTCGATGTTGTCTTGAATTACAATTATCAACAATGTATCTTTACAAATGTAAAAATATCCTTAAACTGGTAAAATAATAAAATTAAATTTTAATTAACCGTATTATTTCTTGATTATCATATTTTTTAATATTTATTTAAAGATTTTAAGTATCAATGTCGTTTTACTTGTCAATAGGTTTAGATTCACATTACGAGCAACAATTCTGAAATTATCTATTAAAACTTCGTTAATCACTATTAAAATGGGTGATTTTCGATGAAATAATGACAATGAAATCATTTACCGAATGAGAAAAAAATAAGAAAGATATTATAATATTAAATTAATAAAATGTTAATATTTGATAATTTTAAAAGAGTTATTTGATTATTTTAATTTAATTGTAAATAGTTACTTTATTTGAATAGTTTTCATTTAGCTTCCGGTTAATATTGGTTATAGTTCCGTACGGGCCCAAGTTAATATAAAAATAAGACAATATTTAAAAAAATTATCAGTACACCATGAAAAATAATTTAAAATTTTTTAAGTAACTTAATCTTAATGAAAAAAATCACTGGTTTCTCCGATTTCTTTTATGTATACTTTTAAGATTATTTTTATTTTTTTCTCATTTTTGCACAGAAAAATTAACTGAAAACAATTGAAAAAAAACAGAAAAGACAATTCCAAAAAAAATATTCAATTTTAAGTATAAAAAGTTTTATATATAAAATATATATAGTATATATGAAAAAAAATATGAAATAAATTATTAAAAATTTATTTAATGCTGAAATCGTGGTATAAATATTTCCTAAATTAAGTCGAATATTTTCTAGAATAAGTCAGTGATAGTGTTTCTAAACCGAGAAATCACTCGAAAATTCTCGAATCGAGAAAATAACCAAAACCTATTAAATTTGATTTTAAAAAATTGTAAATGATTTGAAATTGTCAATTGTGTTCAATTTCTCATTTGAAACGTATTAAAAATTTAAAAATCATTAAAAATTTAAATTAATAAATTGTCTCAAAATTGTTATAATTAATTTAAGAATATTTTAAAAATTATTTTCTAAACTGAATAAAAATAATTAACACTGGTTTACTAAATTAAAAAATATACAAAAAATTAAGAATTTAAAAAAATAACTTTTAATATCGTAGCAATAAATTTGTTTTTTAAGTATTGTTTACAAAGAAATTCGAATAAAATGTTATTAACTAAAATATTAACTAAAAATCTTTCAATTTTATAAATCTTTCAATAAGTTCGTTTTAGAATTCTTTTAAAATTTTGATTATTTTTCTTTTGTAGAATCTATAAATAACGAAATAAAATTGAGGACAAAAAAAAACAGAGAAAGCAAAAAGTCAATATTCGGTGATTTAAATTTTTATATGAACGAAGATGTATTGATCGAAAATCTTTTGTTACTAAAGAAAGCACTGAATACTATAATTGCGACCTCAACTCAATGGTAAAGAAATTTTTCTATTTCAAATAATTTTCTTACAAAATTGAAAAATCGACTGTCAGATGAAGCTCTAGGCGCATTGGTTTTCTTAAAATTTTACTTTTTGAAAAAGTTTTGTGTAAAATAAATACATTTTTTTAAAAATATATTTTTAGAAATTGTTTTATTTGAATCCTTAACTGTTTGTTATAAAGCCATTATTTATAAAAACCATTTGTTATAAAAAATTTATGTTATAAAATAGATTTGTTGTTAGAACTTTTTGTTATAAAATAACTATATATAATACTCCCTTCGTATATAAAAATACACTTAAAGGTGTTCACAAAAAATGAAAAATTATTAGATATCGACATACACCTGTTCCCGATTAGATATGCCATGTAGGCATTGTATTAGATTTCTGGATAAAAATTTATGTAAATTAATCGGAAAAAAGTAATATAGCCAATGAGAATGGATCTGAGGGCCATTCTGATAGAGTAAGCTATGAGCAATGTCAGGTTATATAGAGAGGGTAGAAAAAATCCAAACAAACCTCATCACATACTCACCCGATAAACACAGATACATGCATAATTTAAAAGCATTTGTAAGAACCGTAATCATTTATAATCATTTATTATAATCTACTTGACACAATAAAAAAATTAATTAAATAATTACAAATTAATTCATAAATAATCACAAATTAATTAATAAATATTCACAAATTAATTAATAAATAATCACAAATTAATTCATAAATCGAAAATTAATTCATAAATAATTAGAAATTAATTCATAAATATTCATAAATTAATTAACAAAAAAATTACTTTACTAAGTGTAAAAAAACATGAAAGTCGTTAAATCATTTGAATGATGCCATTTGTAAATGCCTACATGGCATTTCTAATCGAGAATATGTGTATACATCCTAAAGACTTTCATTTACCAATATAAAATAAAGTTCTAACAACTTTACAAATTCTCGACTCGAGAATTTCTCGAATCTGTAAAAACTCGAGAAATTATAAAAACACTCATCAGTGAAGCCAGTGATTACGCAATTAAAGCATATATTTCCCTTAAGATTTTGGGACTTAAAAAACATTTTATATAATTTTTTTTAATATTTAAAATATTTTTCCTGGAATGCTGATAATTTTTTATATATTGTCATATTTTTATTGGTATATTATGTCACCCTTAATAATTTATAATTTTAAAATATTTTTCCTAAATTAACCGATAAACAAAACCGCACTAGAAAAAAATAGTAAACCAAATTTCTTATAAAACTGAAACAAAAGAGACATTTAAACAAATCAAATGGAGATAATGTACAAATACAAATGTCTAAATTTAGATTTAAGTTAAAATTTTCCGATAGATTAACACTCTTAACCCTTTGAACTTAACCCTAAGACTTTCATTGTATTAGTACCTGAGCTCCTGATTAATTTTTGATGAAAAATAATATTTGACTAAAAATGCAATATCGATCAAAAATCGATTGTTAGTATGAAAACTATGTTTAGTTCACTTAAATTTCAAAATTGCTCAAAAAAAGTTTAAAATGTATTTGTTTGTATATAAAAAATAAAGGCCGGTTTAATTCATAATATAATTAATAATATAATATAATTAATACATAATCACAAATTAATTAATAAATAATCACAAATTAATTCATAAATAATCACAAATTAATTAATAAATAATCACAAATTAATTAATAAATAATTACAAATTAATTAATAAATAATCACAAATTAATTAATTAATAATCACAAATTAATCAATAAATAATCTCAAATTAATTCATAAATAATCACAAATTAATTCATAAATAATCACAAATTAATTAATAAATAATCACAAATTAATTAATAAATAATTACAAATTAATTAATAAGTAATCACAAATTAATTAATTAATAATCACAAATTAATCAATAAATAATCTCAAATTAATTCATAAATAATCACAAATTAATTCATAAATATTCACAAATTAATTAATAAATAATCACAAATTAATTCATAAATAATTACAAATTAATTAATTAATAATCACAAATTAATTCACAAATAATCACAAATTAATTAATAAATAATCCCAAATTAATTAACAAAAAATTTACTTTACTAAGCGTAAAACGACATGATAGTCATTAAATCATTTGAATGATGCCAATTGTAAATGCCTACATGACATTTCTAATCGGGAATAGGCGTATACACCTTAAAGACTTTCATTTACCAATATAAAATAAAGTTCTAACAACTTTACAAATTCTCGACTCGAGAATTTTAACCCTTTAGGGTTCAAAGGGTTAAACTTGTGAAACCCGATACCCAAATAATAATACCACGAGAATCTCTCGAAAACATTTACTTCCTAATCTCTCCATCCGATTCTCCAGGCTTCCGTAATGATTTTTTAATATTTCTTTGAATTAACCAGAATGGGGCCACCGTCCTTTTAAAAGAACACTGCTCAAATATTTTTACATCAATTTGACGACTCAGCAACAGGCGGCATTTGGTGCAATAGTCTTTGTATATGAGTCATGAGTTTGAACTCATCAGTTTATTTTTTAATAATAAAAGCCCAAGTCACTCACTGCCTGCCTCACTGCCTCACTAACGCTGTAAGGTAAATTTTTGAAATGATTTTATAATCAATAAAGAAATGATTGTATATTAATAAATAAATAT
>MQRK01254331.1:0-12425 GCA_001938485.1 Girardia tigrina
ATCTTTCTTATTAATTGATATTTCAAAAATTTGACCTTTCAATTGAATATTCAAAGTTTGTAAAGTTTTATATAAAAATAAAAAGACGTTCGTTTATTTTTCCTATATTTGTGTTGAATGAACCTTTTGATTACTGAAGTCTAATAATCGAATATTTAAATAAAGTTAATCCTGAAATTGATTTTAATGCACAATAAAATGATAGTAAATGTTATTTCCTTTCAGGTCGTTTAACGACGCTTTATATTCATGCGCACAGCACAAAGAGAAAAATAAATAATATGGATACTTTGAAATCAGAGAAAATGTGGATAGAAATACAAAAGTTATGGTACAACATACCAAGTTCTTTATGTCGTCGACTTGTCGATTCGATGCCGTGAAGGGTGTCTTCAATCATCAAGATGAAAGGATACCACAAAAAAATATTAAAAATAACATTTTTATTTGTAAATATAATATTTACTTCCACTTCATCATCTTTTTACTTAGGAAATTTGTATAAGTGATGATTTTTATGGGTGCGAACAAACTTTTGGAAGCACTGTAGAGCGCAAGAGACAAGATGGAACAATGCCTCTTCTTGAAGGAGACAAATTAGTTGAATTTTCCAATTTTGTGTTTTGTTACGAAGATGAATTCTATGAGATCAACAGATTAGTTTTAAAAGCATGCAGAATCCCAGTTAGATCAATTTCGTCAGAACGGTCATTCAGCTGTCTGAAGCTGATCAAGACGCATTTGAGAACCACGATGCTTGACGAGATATTGTCGTCAACATACATAAACAAACATATCCCTAATATCAATACATTCTGGAAGGCCAAAGGCGTTAGATTTGAATGAAGTACTGGATAAATTAGTATGTCGATATCCACATTTCCGCATTCAGTTGACTCACACTTTCAGTCGCTGAGCCACTGACTGCTTAGTCGCTGAAGTGTTGAATTGACTGTTGAACTGAGCTCGTTCAATCCCGTTCATTTTAACTGTAATAACTATGACTGTGTTAGTGGCGTGGTTATTAATAATATAGTTATATGCAGCCTAATAAGTTGGCAATATATGTTTTACAATTTAAAACTACTTAACTGTTGTCTGTTACTTTTTTATATCAAACTTGTTTTATTGTAACCCGGCATACCATGACCTTGACCTGGCTATCAATAAACACTGGCTCTGCCACTGCATGGAAACTACTTATGTTAGGTATATATTTTAAAAATGTATATGATAATACAATTTGTTTAAAATAATAAAATATTGGTAAATATACCTTCATAAATATAAATATTTATGATTAGAAAAAGTTAAATTATATGATTATATTTTTGGGTATTCAAATCTTTAATCTTAAATATTTACTTTTTAAACACAAATCTTTATTCTTTAATCTTTAATCTGACTCCAATTAATCAGTAAGGACTTCCAACATAAATATATAGACAATGAACACAAATTCTTTTATGAAACTTTATTTCAAATAACAAAAATTAAAAAGTCAAAAATAATAATAATAATTCAATTCTTGATGACAGAACACAAACGTTTAATGAGGAAGAAGATAAAGTCTGTGACAATTTTATTATGTTTTAAGGTACAAAATCTGCCGCTTAATTTGCTGACTTTACCTGCTGTTCCGACGAGGAATACACTCTCTTTTAGTTGTAATAACCCTTGTTTAACAGTGCGATTGAAATGTTGATTCAGTGAGTATTTTTATGATATCCTTTCAATAGACAGCGATTAACCGATTTCATATCTGGGTAATAGCAGCTACGTGAAAAATTCATTGTTTTCGTGTAAATTATTAATTTATTAAAAATTCGTAATAAGATACTTAAAAAATAAATTAATAACACCATTCAAAAAAGTTTTTATTTGACGATGTTTTTCTTCTTTTAAAGGAAAGTGAAAATATATTGCAATTTTTATCTTATTTGAATTTCCTTCATTCTAATATAGTTTTCACGGTCGAGCTTGAGAAGAATGGCATTTTACCATGTGTAGATTTGTTATTTGAGAGGAATGCTAGTAATTACAAGACAGATATATAGAAAGAAAAGAGATACAGGGTTATATACTACTGCCTTTCCCGTTTATTTAGAGAATAGTCTAATTAACTAAAAGAATTTATAATAATTGAATCCACATCACAAAATTTTAGCCAATCACAGATATGAATAATTAAAATAATTTCATTTAATAAAAGAATGTACGATGATTAAAATAATTTAATATAGAAGCATACATACTACATGAATACATAACTTTACACACTAACAAATTAATGAATCATGTAAGACTTCGTGTTGCAATGTTTAAAAGTAATTTCATTTAATAAAAGAATAATTAAATTTCATTTCATTTTTTAAATTTTTCAAAAAATATCAAAACATTACAAATTTATTAAAAATCCTTAAATTTACAAAAAAATTCAAAAATATTATAATAAAACTATAAAAAATGAATTTATTTATTAAAAGAATAATTAGTTTAAAAAAAATTTGATTCAAATTATTTGCAAATGGCGTTGAAAATCACAAATTTATTGCCGCATATTATTTCATTGATATCGACGATACCCATGTCGGCATCGCGACACTGCGCCGCGTTAAGCATCAGACACAAATTGTATATTTGTTTCGATTTGTTATTTTGATTTGATAGTTTCCAATCGGATATCCAGAGTTCGATAGAGACGCTAGGACTAACTTGCAGAACAGATATCCATCTTCCATTTTCCAAATATTAAATTTCATTAAAAATAATAAATAATTATCTCATTGATTAAAAGAATTCTTTCAAACAATGAGATAATTCCTTAGTTAAATGAGACAGGCAGTAGTACTAAAAGATTTGATATTTAGATTGATATTTAGATTTGATATTATTCTGAAATGGTTGAATATATTTTACTACACTTAAGTGTTTTCTTTAGCTCTTTGATTATTTAACTTGATTATTTTTCGGCTTAAATTATCTATCGATTTTATTTTACTGATCTTTTCCGAATTATATTAATAATATGAGGAAGCTGAGGAGATGTTATGAAGTCAAGAGTCTTAAAGCGATTGATGGCCAAGTAGGAATTATAGTCAGAGAGAGTAGAGAACGGGTAAACGAGAGTAAAGTATTGAAAGTGAAGAGGACCGTGGCTTGAGGATTAGGACGCTACGTGTAGATAATGTACATACAATTTATAATGTGATTACTGACGCTTATTGTAGGGAAAGCAGGTTGTAAATAGCGGAGTTGTCAGTCTGACTTAATAATAGATAATAAATAATAATATTTGATTAATAA
Source organism: Girardia tigrina (assembly GCA_001938485.1). NCBI lineage: Eukaryota > Metazoa > Platyhelminthes > Tricladida > Dugesiidae > Girardia > Girardia tigrina. The sequence continues at coordinate 3,307 of MQRK01254331.1, forward strand.
TAATGAATATTTGATAATAATAAATATTTGATAATTTAATAAGTATTCATCGATTTAGTAATAATTAATATGGTTCTTGGCAATAAATCTTTGATCAATTAATGATAATAAATCTGGAATCCTTCAACACTATTAATAACGGTAGAAATTATAATTGTCCGATCTCTGGAATAAAGGAGTAATTAATGGACAATGTTATGTCATTTTCGAGTGATAAATAAATTATGATGAAGAGACGAGGGTCAGTCACGAGAGTAGCTGAGAGTTATGAGAGGAGAGTTAAGCAACGAGCATCGTTGTGAATCAAGAGACCGGGACGAGGCCGTACTTGAGGGTAAAGAGGAGTAAGCCTTTTCGTGGATATGATGTGAATGACGTGATCTAATTGATCCAGAGCGTTGCACGTTATGAGATAAATGTGGGAGCTCGCAACCAGAGCTCAGATACCTGAGTATGTACCAACTTAATTTAGATATACAATCAAACAAATAATGAAGTCGTAATGTACCTAATAGAGAATGATTCGATTTATTGTCGTTCATTTGAATATATATATATATATATATATATCTATAATTATTTTAATCACGTTGTGTTGTCAGAAATAATCGATTCAATCTTCCATTTTATACATTAGTTCAAATATGTTTTTGATATAACTGATTCATATAAAATCAGTTTTAACCGATTCCTATGAAACTATTAACCTAGATGATTTAGCTAGGGTGTGTATATTTTGATAGTAAAATTTGAACTTTTGAAATTTTGAATTTAGAAATTATAAATTAGCAAATTTCAAATTTAAAAATATTGAGTTTAAAAAACTTTTAAATTAGGAAATCTAAATATTCATACTTGATATCGATTTGGTTTACAATAATATTCGATCAGCTGATTAATTATTTTCGATTTATTTCGAGTTGTGGTCTTTCAGAATAAATATAATAAACAAACAAGAATTGAAACTAAGAATGTAAAACGAGATCACAAAACCATGTTACTAGAGGTAGAGTAATACGAATATAGTACGAATTTCGAGTCGGAGAGGCATAAAATCAGCTAGAGTTGAACTTAAAGTTGAACGAGTCATGAGATGTTAGAAATAAAATTAAAGGTACCGAGAAGTAGCGAATAATATGAAATTAAAATCAAGTTCACAGAGACATATGATTATATCCATAAAAGATAATATTATGGTCTATAACGCAAAATGATAATATCAAAATGGTTGACAGAAGCGAAAAACCCTTTAGAGGTGACGCAGGTCGACCGCAGAATGTAAGGGGCACGCGGCGGACCAACGTTTATTTCTTTGTGGCTCTCTTCCTTCCATAAGATATGATGTAAGGACTTATGAGTACAATGCGTAATGACAGAATAGAACTATCACCCCCGCCAGATACTGAGACTACCGGTCGGGAAATACTCGTTACCAGTTCGAACCCGAAGGCGCTCGGAAGCACACACAACTTGTTTATGTACGAGGGGGAGACGCGTCTGTTCCCGTAATTGTTGATGAGTTGAGAGAAGTCTAGAATAAGTGTGAGATGCCGTTTAACTTAAAAGCGGATGGGGTTCAGAGCTTGCAAAAATGTTGTTGAAGGGAGAGAACACGACATTTTGGGGGCCCAGCCGGGAAAGCTAGCTTTTGAGCACCCTATGACGAGGCCTCGGTATTAAAAATGTTCATGAAAGGTGCAAAATTAAGATTAACAACGAGAGAGATCGATTAATTGAAAACATTTGCCTTCAGATGGAGACAATCAAACTAGCGTCGACGACAGAAACAAAACGCCAGAAATATCGACGACGGAAACAAAACCGCAACATGTCAACTACGTAGCAGCCGTTGAGGACTCTGAACTATTACAGCGGATTATATCGATCGATACGACCTTGGACGATATTGAGGGAATGATGAAGCAATCCAAGAAGTCGCAAGTGTGTTTGCAGAAGATGAAAGAGCGGCGACACTCGGTGGAAGATATTAGATGCGCCCGATTGAGAATTATTAGCAAAGATCATTCTATAATAAGGAGACTGGACAATGTCCGAATGAACCTGTGCAGGATCCGCCGTAGAACGTTTCTTAAATGGAATGTGAAATTCAATCCTCGGATAGAAGAGAAAGCCCTCCGATGCCAACAATTAAAATGCCAACATCAACGTGATCGGTATGATGAAACGGAAAAAAAATAATAATCGTGACAATTATAATGATTAACTTAGTTTTGTAGCAATATTTAATAAACGTATTAACTGACGACTTATCTTAGTTTCGTTATAATAAAAAATGAGTTAAACGTTTACAGAGTTTAAAATGTATATCGCTAATCGGATCAATTTTTTAGATGACTGAAATATTTGAAGGCATTTGGGAATTAGTTAGTGATGACAAAGCGGCGGAAATAGCCGATAGAAGCCTATCCGAAGAAAGAGTTATCGGAGTTCCCTCAACATTGACCGGAGATGAGCTCCGCAAGCAATCGGTTCCGCGGTTTAAGCAGGAATAATCCACATTTTAAATAAGTTGCTTTTTATGATGGAATAATAAATCTTGAAAAGATATTTATTTTAATTATCCATAATTTGAATGAGTATTTGTTGGGTATCTTCAATGGCACTCATTTAATTTAAAAGAAGTAAACCAATTAATTTATGTGGAAGAATGTGTTTGATTATTCTCGATTAGAAGGGCGAGAAAAGGATAATTAAAATTGCAATAAATTAATTATTTGGCTAAAAAGAGCATCCTTAAATTGCTCATTCACAGGTGAAATTTATAAGCTGTATCTCAATATGATTGTGTTGTAGGATTAATTTGAGTACCAAAAGCAGCAATGATTTTTGTGCTTTGTTAAATTCCATGATATTACTGTTGAAAAATGGAATAAAAATATTAATTAATTGTTTTAACCTTCTGATAAAATATAAGTGAAGTGGGCGCGGTTTATCTGCGGGTTGAGATCTCGCGAACATGTTGATGAAAATATTAGTTTACCTTTAATGGGTGACATTTTGACATAAATATCAAAATTCTCGGGGACCGAGAACTCGATTTCTATATAACAACCGGAAATGGTATTTGATTCAGCGGACGGATTGAAGATGTAGCAATTCTGGGACACGAGTCTCATTAATAATTTCTAATAATAATGATAATAATAACTATAATATATAATACTAATCGTCATCGCACCAAATATTAAAAATAATTTTAGTAAAGAAAGTTAAATTTTTAATAATAAATTTATGCTAATAATAATGATAATATTAGGAGATGATCAGTAGAGCAACCGTGTACTCCGGGCAGCGGCGGCGGCTCTACGACAGTTCCTTAAGTCCTGCATGCACCACTTGGACAACAAGGTGAACGATTGATTGATAGATTGATTTAATTCTCACACAGGCGCTGCAGGACGAAATTATGAAGAAAGTTTTCGAATACACTTTGATCTCGGACGAGGAAATTGCCGAAGTGTTGTTCAAGAACCTGAATATCATAATTTTTCACCAATGCAGAAAGATGAAATTTAGAACTTCCGTTTTTGGATACAACAGGATGGTCTTAAACCTTAAGACCGTGAGTTATTGATGTATTCTGATTATATAAATTCTATTTAAATATATATAAATTATATAAATTAAAAATTATATAAATATTAATTATAAAATTATATAAAATATAAAATATTATAATAATATAATATTACCAGACGTCAGATTAATCGTGTTGTTCGCCTGACTGCGGCGGCGACTCTACTTCAATTCATTAAGTCAATAATGCACAGTTTAGACTATGAGGTGATCGATTGATTGATTTAATTTTCACACAGGTGCTGCGAGACGAAATTATCAAGACAGTTTGTATAAACATTTTGATCTCGGATGAAGAAATCGGCGAGATGTTGCTGAAGACTTTACATACAATCATGATGTACCACTACAGAAAGATGAAATTTCGACTTTCAATTTTTGGATGCAACAGGATGGTCCAAAACCTTAAGCTTAAGACTTATGAGCTTTCATTTCCATATTTCCATTTTCATGAAATTTTTTTAAGTTTTTATTTTTACGAATAAATATTTTTAATGTAAGTTTTATTTATTAGTATTTTATGTACCAATAATGTTAATAATTTCTAATAATAATGATAAAGATAATGATAATGATAATAATAACTATAATATATAATATTAATCCTCATCGTACCAAATATTAAAAATAATTTTGGTAAAAAAATTAAAATTTTTAATAATAAATTTATACTAATATCATTATTAAAATAAATTTTATTGATATTTATAGGGTTTCTATTCACATGGGTTTATTTCTATTTTAATTTAATAATTTATTTGAATGAAATTACAGAGAAATTTATCGTATAAAAATAAATAAAAAAAATTTAATAATAAATAAAATTGAATTAAATTTAAAAACAAAGTATTTAACCTTTGAACTACCAGAGAAATCAGTCCTGTTAACAACTACATATCACATTTTACATAGTTTTAGAGTCAAAACACAACGAATACTTTAAAATTTCTCTCCAAGTTTTTATTTTTACGAATAAATATTTTTGTTAATAAGTATTTTTGAGGAAGAAGGAAAAATTTAACCAAAATAATAATGTTAATAATGACATCAATAAAAATTTATTTGTTAGTAATCTGCATTCTGCATGAGAAAATTCAGAAATAAAACCATGAATCGGAATGAATTGCAAATGAACGGACTTTGAAGAAATTCTTTTATTTCTTTTCTCAATTCAAAGAATCTTGAAATAACCTTGCCTCTTTACATTTTTAAATTAATTTTTAAATTTATTTAATTATTTTCTATTTAACTATTTCAGCGGGATCCGATCATCTTAGACACACAATTTCAGCAGATGTTAGACGTAATCTTGTATTCATTGAACACCAGAGAAAGCAAGCTTGTTCTATTTAATTGGTTTTGAAACAAAAGAATGCAAATACTTCAAAATACCATGTGCTCCATTTCTGCATCTGCCGTAGTCGTTCTTTTAGTAACAGCTACCGCATTTGACGTCAGGAGAGTCTATTCCAATAAAATGAAATGAATGAAAGAGTTAAAGTGCAATAGTAATTTAAATGGTAATTTGTGGATTGGTAAAGTTTAGATGGTAAAATTTAGATGGTAAAGTAATAAAATAAATTATAAAATCATTAACCTAATGAATAAGATTGCGACAGAGTTCGATGCGCTAGTGCTCGATTTCTCGGAGATTATGGTGAATAAACAGGTAGAAGTCATCATGCGGATGCAGGCGGCTCAAGAATTGATGACAGTTGTATATTCGCACAAGGATCGGTGGCTCCAGCTGCTCGAGGACACCCGAGCTGCGATAAAGGCGCACGGCTGATTTTTAAATTAATTTTTTAGTAATTGTAGATTACTTGGGTGATCTTGATTTTAGATTTAAAATGAAAATTTCTCAATTTATAGTGCAATATCCACATTTATCTCTGAATATTGCGTCACACACATCACATTTCAACTGTTAAACGAAATTGTGCCGTAAACCGAAACGACTGGATGATTTTCTGGCAAACTTTAGATCGGCTTTACAAGATCACCCCTCGAATGTTTAGTAACAGATTAAACACGGAAATCAGTAGTTCTATGTGACAATTTAAGCTCAGTCATTGGGACTTGGCCAGAAAGATACTTATTTTTTGTTTTGGAATTCCGACTTTAGAATTTAACAATTGACCATAGCAACAGGACGTGTATAGTTCTGATTGATAAACATGCCTCATCTAGTTCTTTTTGCCAAATACAGTTCCGAATCGATCAAGGCAGTCAAACGAGCATGCGAAACCGAGATCGATATGGACGACTAGGATATGATCGATTATTTGAACCTTTTGTGGCACAGTTCAATCGACGCATTTGGTAGACTAATCCTAGGCGCTATGAACCAGAATTGGCTCCATATGTCTCTGGGGGCGGTGCAGGCGCTCCGCCGAGTACTAGAGCATATATCACCATTTGATGACACGGTGATAATAATAATTTATACATTAATTGTTATCATTTTTACAGGAGACCGGTGACAACATTTTGAGGGCGTGTTTAGAAACAACCTATCACAGGATCAATGAGATCAGCAATGTTAGTGCAGAATGGCTGCATTCTATTATTGACGTAATGCGAAAGCAATACTCAAAAATGCTGGTCCATCACAGCATTTTCCCGCGTGGCCTTACTTTTAGTGATGTCCTGATATACGTGAGTTATTGATTCTTGAATTTTTTATTTTATTTTTACTATTTTTTACAATTTATTTATTTTTATCATCTTTTAGATCACAAGACAGGCTCTGAAGAGCATCTATTGGGATGTGGATATTATAGCCATCCAATTAGTTTCTACGCTCTCCGAGCAGGAGCAGCAACTGGAAGTGAAGAAATTAATACCGAGACCATTTGCGGCCGAATTGACGCCACTCCTGCTCGAGACCCTCGAGCTCTATGTGGAGAGCGATGAGAAGGAGTGGAGCCCGTACAAGTCGGCGGTCTAGTGCCTGGGACTGCTGTCGCAGACATGCAAGGATCTGGTGCGGCCGTACGTGCTGCAGTGGATCGGGCACGCGGACAGGCACAAGTAAAACGGCCGTCAAGGCGTTGGACTTCATCCAGGAGGGCCCGAGCCCGGACTGGCTGGGCCTTGTAATGAGAGAAGATACTTGTAATGAGAGTAACTTAACTCACATATAGTAAATTTCCCGTAATCTCTGCAGAGATCAAAAATCATGGTCGATATGTAATGGGTGCATTAAAATGAACATAACTTAAATTGTAAAGAACTGTAGAAGAAAGCAACGTAAAAAGATCAATTTATCCTTTTTTAACCACTTAAATTATTCTTATTTGCAGTTACGCAAACACACTTGTTTGCTCAATTTAGATAATTACCTTTATCAGATTTTTTATCTGACAGGCAATTTGACCAGAAGACCCAAATAATTTTCATTGTTTTTTATTTATGATATTAAAGTGAGTTTTTATATTTATTTTATAAAATAATAATTTTATATAACATTAATAATAGTAATAATAATAAGTAATAGAGATACTAATAAGTACAATAATAATTATAATAACATAATAATAATAATATTGATAAAATACCCTATGCAGAACNTTTCCAATAAAATCAGGAGCGCCCGCTTAATGATGGGGCCCCTGAGGAAGAAGGAAAACTTTAACCAAAATAATAATGTTAATAATGGCATCAATAAAAATTTATTTTTTAGTAATCTGCATTCTGCATGAGTTTGTCAATACATTTTGATTTCGAATGAAGAAATCGGCGAGGTGTTGCTGAAGACTTTACATACAATCATGACGTACCACTACAGAAAGATGAAATTTCGACTTTCAATTTTTGGATGCAACAGGATGGTCCAAAACCTTAAGCTTAAGACTTATGAGCTTTCATTTCCATATTTCCATTTTCATGAAATTTTTTTAAGTTTTTATTTTTACGAATAAATATTTTTAATGTAAGTTTCTATTTATTATTATTTTATGTACCAATAATGTTAATAATTTCTACTAATAATGATAAAGATAATATTATTTTAAATACATTTTGACAAATCTTTCGAAATGTTCTTATTAATTGATGTTTTAAAAATTTGACATTTGAATTGAATATTTAAATTTGTAAAAACTGTTATATTAAAATAAAAGACGTTCGTTTATTTTTCATACATCTGTGTTGAATGAACCTTTTGTTTACCGGAGTCTAATAATCGAATATTTAAATAAAGTTAATGCTGAAATTGATTTTAATGCACAATAAAATGATAGTTAATATTATTTCCTCTCTGGTCGTTTAACGACACTTTATATTCATGCGCTCAGCACAGCCGAAATTTGAAAAACTTATTCCCGATAATATTTTATACTTATTTGATCAACAGCGCATATCCATCCACATCAAAATTGTATCAGAGGAAAAAAACGATCAATCATCAACTGCGGCGCGTATTCAAAGGGACTACTTCTGTTACTGTGAGTAATATAACCACCTCATATCGATTCACTACAGAATCAATACCATGCCGACACCGATGCTGCTACTGATTTCAATGCGATTATATTATTACACTTCAGATCATTGGAAGTCTGCAGGAATATGACTCATTACAACTCACTCATTAGTGTCCTTGCATTGCACACTGATTCCTTCAACAATCTCTTTGCTTGTTTCGGATATGAATCAATACATTGAGAGAAATTTTCCCCAAATCATTAACATACTTACATACAGGTTAACATGTTCAACAATTGTACATTTAAATACATTATCGTTCAATAATCATGCATCCAAGTGCGTTAACGTCACCGGGAACTATCTCCAGAGATGAGATCGATGGCCGAAGAGATCTTGACAAATCTAGCATCACACAAATTGTAACAAAAAAAGATGGATCCTAACACATCTTTGTGACTTTCAGAAGGTTTCCCTAACCCTTTAGAAAATTTCATTTTACTTGATGTTTTCAATATTTAATTTTTGAATTGAATACTCAAATGGCAGTTATTCTAATAAAAAACATGGTCTAAATAATTGAACAGTAAAATAAAAAAATAATAATAATTTTCATTGCTAAATATAAACCAAAAACAAGAAACGATAAATTAATTGAGTACCCGTATCTATAAATAAAGACAGAAGGTGAGTATGCGTAATGTAAAGTCTGACTTCTGACGGTGGCACGCCCTCGTTCTCTAGGTCTTTATAAAAGTGGTCACTTTCTCTTTCGACCCGCTAAAACGACCGAAACGACGATCGATTTATCGTAGAGTTTTAAATTATAAAGCGAGTTTCCAGTGGATAACTTATCTTACTGTTGCAGTATTTGACCGCCTGAATTTCATCCGCACTCACACTCATCTGTCGTTGAACGGTGCTTGTCTCACGCAAATTCTCTACGTTGTGTGGCTCCATTCATCTGTACGAAGTAGTAGTATCGTTGATATCCTTGACGGGCTCGTTTTCCTTTAACACGATTCAACCACAGAACAACAACAATTACAACATGGAAAGATATTCTGAATTTGTGTATTTTATTTATCAACAAA
>MQRK01254343.1:0-18218 GCA_001938485.1 Girardia tigrina
ATGCTGTCGGTTTGTATGGACAGTTCGTAAACGTTCGTAAATTATTCAAATGGGCAAAGACGTTAAAAATTGATAGATCGAACAATAAAAACAAGTATTATAGACCGATGAGTTCAAACGTACTGCGACAGAAAATCAAATGAGCTCGACGTACCTCAAAATATAAAGCCAATAACTAATTTTTGAAGTGGAAGTGTGATGATATGAGGCTTCTTTTGCTATGATGGTGTCGGTGCCTTGGTGAAAATCGACGGGAAAATGCGTAATGAAGACTGTCAACGGATACTTCAGCGAAGCATATGATTCTATCTGTGTTATAGCAAGATAGAAACTCAAAACATCGATCAAAACTTTGTATGAATTATTAAGGATCAAAAGAAACTGCAGGTATTCTTAAATCAATGGAACAGCTGCGAAAATCGCCGGATACAAATCGAATCGAACTGTTTGGGATGACCAGGATTGAGAGATGCAAAAACAGCTTCCAACTACAGAATCTCACTTGAAGGAGTGTTCATATCAAGCTTGGCAACGACCAGAAAAACTCCATAAATTAGTTGCAAGAATACCCAGAATTTATGGGGTCAATATAAAATAAAAAGACCAACATAATGATGAAAAACGACTGGATTGACTTTTTCGTTGTCTTTGTTTTAATATATGTTATGACATTTTTCCTTTTCTTTTTTTAACTTAATTATTTTCAATTATCAAAGAAAAGCAAAACCAAATTAAAATCGATATTCAGAATACAAAATTCGATATGTATATATCAAAAAATCAATTATGTATAAAAATTACTTAAAAAAGAGAAACAAACAAATTTTGTTAAGATAAGCGAAGAAAACGAACCAATACAAAAAATAAGATAGTAAAATTTGTGTGCAGATTCTATGTTGTTTTGTGAGAAAAAAATAAATCTTTAAAACTCGAGCTTGTTTTTCTTTTTAATAAAAAATGGAAAGCATGCAGCTTATTAACCACTTGTCGCGGGATGTTCTAACCAAACCGTATCTGATTTCACGTTTCAAGGGCCAAGATGGCTGCCTCAACCAATATGATGTAAAAACCATTTACGCACGGTAACCTTTACGATATCACACACGCTTTTCCGGAGGATCTTAGACTGGAGGGACAGACGACTTAATTATTGTCGGAGTATCACTTAATGTGATTTCAGGCGGCTAAGTCCGGTCGCGTTCAATTACTGTGGTCTACAGTCGGTCCGACGACTACTACACTGAACGATTACTCTCCGTTTCTCACAATATAAGGACTGAGTTCGAAAAATATTACTAACTTTAAATCTCTATAATTCCAACATAAATTCACAAATTATTACAAAAAATCTAAAAAATCTAATCAAATGAGCTCAACGTACCTCAAAATATATGTTGTTTGAATAAATCAAAATAAAATTCATTTTATTAATCATTTTTCATGAATATGTCGTCAAGAACAGGAATTCTCGAATTAATTATTCGTTTATTTTAATAAAATCCACAATCGAGTCGGAAAACAATTGCCAAAAAGGCAGAGGTTTGTCAGAAAACCTTTTCTAACGTTATTAAAAACTTCAATGAGAAATTAAACGTTTTTAGAAAAATTGGTTTGGGAAGAAGAAAGGGTTTTCCGTGTACACAGAATGTGAAGAAAGTTAAGGCTCTGTTAGAGAGAAATCCTCGTCTATCCAAGCGAAAACTGGCGGTAAAGGTAATTTGTAGCGAGAAAACAGTTCGGAAAATTAAATAAGTCTGTGGATTTAAAACGTATAAAGTTCAAAAAGTACCAGACCGGCGCAGCAGCGAGCCAGAAAGTTGAAATCTTGTTTTCTTTCGAAGAAAAAATGTTGCATTATGGATGATGAGACTTATGTGCTCTGCGAGTTTTCCAAGCAACCCGGATAAGAATTTTACTCAACAACTAAGAGAGAAAGAGTTGAAGAAAAATTTAGAAGCAAAAAAATTTAAGTTTCCCAAAAATTTCTTGTTTGGCTGGCTATATGTGGATGCGGGAAAAGGAGTAAATGCTTTGTTTATTACCATTCATAAGTCAGCACGGATGTCTTACATTCTTTTGACCGGATTTGGCATCGTACCACTCTGATAAGGCAGCCAAGAAGTGGTACAAAGACAATAAGGTCGATTTGGGGCAAAGAGAGGCAAACCCACCAAATTGTACAAAGCTTCACCCAATAGAAAGATATTGGGCCCTGGTAGAAAGGCAATTAAAGATGACAACCAAAAGGGTACAGACAATTGCAGATTTTCGGAACAAGTAGAATAATGCAGCCAAAAAAGTGACAAAAACTACAATTGCAAGTCTAATTGCAGGCATTCCGGAAAAGCTCGCAGTATTTATTAAAGAAAATAAATAATCTTTCTTAGCTTACTAAAATTATTTTGAATTAAACACTTTGCAAAACAGTCAGCATTTGTTCAATCAAAAATATGGTTTTGAAGATAGGGTTAGTAGTATTTTTCGCACTCTGATTCTGATAATGTAATTTCAAATAAAAAAAGTTATATAAATTGGTCTAAGTACGATATTTGAAGTTATAAATACAAAAAAGCTGATTTTTCTAGGTGAGTCCAAACTTTTGCAGGGTATATGTGTTGATAGCATATGAATACATAATGTTTTGGTTGATATTGAAAGACGTATTTCAAAATAGATATTATATATATTTAAAAATAAACTTTTCATATAGATAATAGAAAACAACCTATTAAAGTACTACTATATTAAAGCTTTAAATATGATAATTATTACACCTAGGAAGGGAAAAGAATGATACCATTACTCGTAAGTAGTGGTTCATTATTAGTTATATAATGTGGAATGTGACTCAAATATTTAAAATTTATAAATCTAAAAACAGATTTATAAATTAGCATATTCTAACATGATTTTGTTATTCAGAATAACTTTCACTAGTTTTATTTTGTGAAAAGCTTTCTTTAGTAACTTATTGTCGAATTTGCATTCCATAGCATTTTATTTTTTAAGCATTAATATTATATTTAAAAAAATATTTATCATATTTCTTTCCTAGAAATCTTTTTTTTAATTTCTCATGTTGTAAGAACTAGTTGAAACGGACGGTAGAACTGGTCCTCTGCGATTTCGTAAATGACAAAACGAACAATTCAGGAATTTACCTAAATAAAAATCAGAACAAAATCAGAGATAAGATATAAAATTAACACGGATAAAAATCAAGATATAGCGAGTGATTAGTATGTTTCTATGCATTTTAGATATTAATATAATGTTAATTGTTCTAAATTTCATAATACAAAGGTGACACATTAAAATGTTTTATAATTCACGTTTGCGTACGTATGATTATCACTAAAGTACCTTGCTTACTTTTGCTTGCGTTCTTGCGTGTTTTTGCACGAATTCGGATGATAAATGGCAGACAGATGTAATAAATCCTTTTATATTTCCAAAAGAAGAGAAGAATAGAAGGGATAGAATAGACTGAGACAGTGGAATCTGGGAATCAGTAACCAGAGCTACAAATATCATCAAATGATGGAGATTTCTAAAGTAACATGGCAGGCGAGTTAAACTAGATTTTGTTAAATGTATTTTGACATAGTGATCTCAAACGTTTATCCATCACGAAAATATTTAAAAACTACTTATTTCACAATATGATTGTAAAATACGTAATACATAATTTTAACGTAAATTACAACATAAATTGATTGAAGCAAAGAGGAGAATAATTTCTTATAGTACTGATCAGGCTCAAATGGGTTGGAGAACCCATGGAATAATACGACCTTTGAGTAAAGATATATTTAGGTAATTTCTCCATCATATTTTTATAATATTTGAGCAAGTTTTCCGAATGTGAATTAAAAACGTTTGTAATTAAAAGTTTACATTTATTTAAAATTTATACATTAGAAACAAAATTCAACCAAACACCAATCCATTGGGCAAGTGATAAGTAAAATTCTACGGAAATAAAAAGTCTATATGAACTTTCCTGTTGATTTTTCTTTGTTATTTTTAATAATTTATAGCTGAAATGTTTTTCATTGAGATATTAAATACTATTAGAACTATTAAATTTGAGTTTTTATAAAATTTAGACTGACATCAAAATATTATAAATTTATTCGTAATTTAGAGAAATATAAAAACAGAAAACATTGTTTACCGGTACAAGTATTAAAAAATATAACAAAATTGAAATCTTTTATTAAGTTTTCAATGTGGGTTTCTTAAGGTTTATTCTATAGTTTTTAATCTTTATTTCCATGTAAGAACTAGCCTTTATTTTGTTTTCCATTGTATCCCTTAGTAAATTATTATTCTCATTATTGTTTCATATCATTATTGTTCCCTGTTCATATTTTTATCAAGGTTTAAAATACTTTATCAACATCCAAATTTATTTGAAATATCAAGTCGAATTGTTGTCGTAGTTTGTTTAGTTTATTATTTGTAAATTTGCGTTAATAACCATTTACCTGTTATTTTCTATTTAAGGCTCAGATAATTTCTTTAACCGTTTCTTTATAAAAAGAAACATGATTTAAGATTGTTGTAAGACATATATATATAGGGATATAATGGCTAAAAATAAGACGACACCTTTCGAGAAAACAATATCCTCATCAAATCAATCAACACCGTGTAAATCATAAAGATGAAAACTGACAGCCAACCAAAAGCTAATCTTTGAGATGTATTAACAACATCATAATTTGAATGTAAACATTTATTGACAACACAAACAGATTCTTCACAAAAATTCTCAGAGAGCATCTTTTCTTGATTGATATAGTTTTTTTTCTGTATTCAAATTTAATAAAACAATGAATGGGAATTTTTTTTAATATTAACTTTTAATTTCTCAATATTTTATTGTATAAAAAGGCATTACATAATTTTTTGAATGAACATTAATTTTTAAAAAATATATTAAATTTAATAAGTTAAAATCGTTTACTAAAAATATTATTAAAATTCATAATTATAAAACTAATTAATTAGTACTTAAAATATTAATATCATTAAATTAATTTCATTAGATTCAAATAATCAATCAATAAACATATCAATCCCATCTGAGTAGGAGAGTCACAAATCTAAACAGCATACAAACAACAAACTTACATTCCAAATTTTCCCTCACAAGATGAAACTTCTCACGCTCAATGCAATCAACTCAATTTTAGCCTTCACAACTGTTAGATGTTTTTGGAACATCTTGATAACGTTATTAATATTAAAAGCTGACATCAATTTTTCAAGTTTTATTTATCTACAAAAAAATGTCTAATGCATTTTATTTAAACAAATTTAATCAAAATTAAATTTATTTATTTTATTAATTTTGAGGAACTATTTATTTCATAAATCTCAAACCGGAATAATAAAAATAAATATAGTATTAATAATTCATTTTATTTTTTTTTATTTCCGACGATTAAATAATTCCATTTTCTTTAAATAATTTCACGAAATTTTATCATAGTTAACATAACTTTATTTAGTTCTCGATTTGTTTTTTTAATTTTTAAATGTTACTTTGAATTCAATTATTATTTCAAAAAATTTTAAAATATTTCCTAAAAAATCCTAACAACATCAATCTAAAAACAATCCGAAATCTTCGCCATTTGTTCATACATTTCAGTTAAATAGCATCGATGAGATTTCGCATTGTTTTGGGTTTGATATGAAGGCGAAAATTGAGTTGACTGCATTGAGCGTGAGAAGTTTCATCTCAAAGATTAACTTTTGGTTGGCGGTCAGTTTTTCATCTTTATCATATGTCTCCGTTACCTCCTAAAGTACGGAACAATAGAGAAAAAACATATCGTTTTCTCAAATGGCAATTGATAGCTGCCAATGGTTGGTTTGCGATAATGGAATTGATTGTGTTTAATCCCTTAGCGCATAGTGGATTATATATGATCCAAAGTAATTTTTCATAATTTTATTACCATAACTACATAGCTTGCTATATACGGTCCAAACTGTTTATTTGGATATTTTACATGAAAAAATCATTTTGGAAAAAAATAAAAAAAAACGTATCCCTTTATTTCTATTTTCCTATATCATATATTTTTTTATTAAAATAAAAAAAATCATGTAGTAAGGGGTTAATGCATTTTGCTTAATTTTTTTAAGAAAAATGAATTAAATGTATTTTTATCCAATAATTTTTTAGTTAAATGTTATTTAATTTTGGTATGTCTCCGTATGATGTGCTAGTTTAATACATGGTGTGAATTGATCTGATGATGAGATTGTCTTCTCGAAACGTATTGTTTTATTTTGTCTCTTGTATATAGATTTTACTTTGCGATGTATGTAAGAGACATCACTATTTCACGCAAGAAATCTATAACCAAACCTTCAAATTTATTCATTAATTTGTACTTATTTATTGTTCATCTAAAGATGAAAGTAAACTTGAAACTCTTTAAACGATTTTCCTATATTTTCCAAACACAAAATCAGTCAATCAAACTGTGTGACTAGTTTGAGGCAATTTTAGTACGTTTCGATCTAAAATATTGGTCATTATAACTAAGAGTTACCACTTTAAGAATTTTAAATAGAATTCTTTTAGTGCTTTGATGACAAATATAAACGAATAAATACTGAGATTAGCAAATTTCTTGATTACAAAATAATGTTAAGTGATCCGAAAAAACTGTTAATTTTCTTAAAATAAAGTTAATAATAACAGAAGTTTTAAATTCTACATTATTTTTAAATTTTCTGATTCCGGTTTAAAAATAATTTTTTAATAAAAGAATTTTAACATAATTTTAGAAAAATTTACAAACAATTAAGATTTTAAGTACAGACCATTTGAATCAATCTCTTGAATACATCTAATCTACAAGTTTGTTAATCCCGCTGTGGTAGCATTCTTGGTTTGTAAGGGCAAAATCTACCGGACACCCGTTTTTGATTTTGTCAAGGTTGAAATTGTTGAGAAGAAGAAACTGCATAATGGAACGGAAATGGTGATAGCCGGATGGAGCAACGTCAGGACTATAACTTAGGTTTGGAAGAAATTCAATCACGTCAATATTTTTTTGGTATGCTTGGTTACATGTATTTTTACGTTGTCTTGTTGCTGGAGAGCGTTTTCGATTGATCAAAACCGGAAATTTCGAAAGTTCGAAGTTAATTACGCCTCTCGAATTACGAACTCTCAAAAGTTTCTTACTTGAGAATCAATCACGTTTTAATAACGTTTTGATATTTTTTACTGGGAATTTATCTTTAATAAAAGTAAAAGAATAATTAAATAATATTGTTTTATAAATTCTTATATTTTTGTACTGTTCTTATTATATGTTTTATTTATGTAAGTAATAATAAAATATTATTTCCAAAATACGACAAAGAAAATTTCATTATTATTAATACATTTATACTTAATTGTTTTTAAAAACAACTATCATTTTCTAAAATTAAATTTTCAATTATTATTTTATTTAGGCGACAATTATTTTTGCTCAGTAAAAAAAATAAAACTCTCAGTATTTTTTAAAATTTATTTCTCAGTATTTTAAATTGAATTCTCAGTAAAAATATTAATCGAAAATATACGTTCCTCGGTTTCTCGACCCATATATGCAAAAACGTGGACATGCGTTACTAGTAATGAAATGATTAAACAGCACTCTATTTGCATTATTCTTTCATTGGCATAATACTTCTCTCATTTTCATAGAGGGCGGAGTTCCAATCAATATACCAATCCTACTTTAACATTCGCACATTGTATAATAGTATATACGGTGAAATAGTGGGCCGCATATATTTACTATATTAAAATGGCTTTTTGAAATACTGAAAATTCAAATTAAAATACTAAGAAATCAATTAAAAAATTATGAGAGTTTTATTTTATTTTCTGAAAGTAAAAATACAGGCCTTTTATTTATATATTTTTTTAATTTGATTGAATTTATTTGAAATTATAACTTCATAATGATTAAACAAAAATTGATTAAAGGATCATTTTAAAGGAACTAAATTAAAATACAATAGATAACATCTGAAAAAAGCTTTACACAAATATTCGTAGCTCACACTCGCTGATTATTTGAAATATTCACCCTAACCCTACCTCACACAATTTCGAAATAAAGTTTATGGGAACTGATAAACTGGTAATTTATATAATATCTCTCATTAAAGTTAATCTTATATTATCAAAATGTCCAATTTCTATGAACTTTCAAACGCCATTTTTGTCGTGATGGAGATGTCCTAGTGTAGGAAAATTTGGAATAATCAAATGAAGAGAATGGAACTATGGATTTTGGAACTGTCATATAAGCATGACGCTTTAAAAAGACTTTTTTAAATAATAATATATTGCTAATGACATTTTACTATCCATCTAAAAAAATAATAGAAACATTATTTTATTCATTGTACGTGTCTCTAAATCAAAAGAAAATTAAACTAAAGTATGAGGGGTTAATTTAAATTTGCATTTCACGAAAATAGTTTATTATTTTTTTTAATTTAAAAGTTAAAAAAAAGGTAAATACAAAAATTAAAAATAAAAATATTTTTATGTTAATATGCTTATTAAATATTTTAAAATTAAAAATGATATTTTAAGAAAGCCATTAAAGATTAAATACTTAGTAAAAATTAAAAATATTTTTACAGTCATAACAATTGATATATTTTTAATAAAAGTTATAAAATAATTTTAAATAAATTTTAAAATAAATTTTTAGTTTTAATGTAAAAATTATTTTATAAATTTAAAGTTTTAAAATTTAATAAATTTTCAAAATTGAATCAGAAGAAAAATTTAATAGAATAATTTTTTGGTGAGATAATTGAATTAACAAGAAATTTGTTTAAATATGTGAATTGTTGTTATAAATTAAAATTGTGGTGTTAAATTATGAATCTTAATCCTAGTGATAACGAAAGTGGCATAAACGCTACTTACATATAGGATTAACAAGTTAATATTAAAATAAATGTCTCAAAATTAATACAGGAAATTCAATAGAATAAATCAAAATATAATTAAATTTATTTATAAAATTTATTTTTAAATGATGTCAAACTACTATTAAATGAAAGCGACTCTTCTATAGAAACACTTGAGTATTTATGACATAATAATCCGTTGATTATATAACAACTTTGTGTATAAGAAAAAATTTTAAATATTAAAAAAATAATTAAACTATAGAAACATTTATTAAATAAATGATAAATTAGATGTGACAATAACTCAAAAACTAAATTAAGCAGAGAAAATTGAACTCCTTGGCCGAGTTGATATATAATGCAATAATCTGTAATATCTCTCCTATTTTATGTGTATTTTAAACGGAAATTTATAATTTCTCTTTGTGAGGAAATATTAAATTGTTTGAATTAAAATTGCAAAAATCTCAGAAATATTCTCTCAGAATCCAAAGCTGTCAAAATGATTTAACAAAATTGACAACTATTTTTTTTTAAAAAAATTGAAATTCTAAAATAGCAAAATAGCTTTCTAAAAGGGAAGGCTTTGGTTAATTTTATTTTTTTTATTTTATTAAAAAATGAATGAATTAAATAATTTTTGTTTTTGTAAGTAAAATGAAAAGATAAATACGCTGATATTTTAGTAAATTAACAAAAATGAAAATAATATATATTTCAAATTTAGGATTTGAACGAAAGTCTTGTCAGATAGAAAATAATAAGATAGAAATGAAACATTCCATAGTGTATTTAAACTAGTGGTTCCAATCCTGGGATCCAGTGGATTCCGCGGGATTGAAATACCTGGAAAATGAGGTCGGGATCCCGGGATTCAGAATTTATTTACCTTTTTTAAAAATTTAAATGAGTCTATATAAAAGTGATATAAAATGAAGTAAATAATAACACAAACTTTTATTATGGTATTTTAAAATCTAATATTTGAAAAAATGATTTTATATTATTGAAAAAATGATTTTAGTTTATAAAAAATGATTACATAACATAAAAGTACGCAATTCTAGGATCCCGGGATCCTTGGATTAGGGGATCCAGAAAAAACATCGGTGGAAAAAAATTGTAAAAATTGTGATAATATTTAATTAAAGTTATTAAGAACATTTAGACAAGTCTCATTTGAATTTTTATTACAATCACATTTAGAGTCATTATGACTCTCAGAAAGTCTTTCATCGTTTGTTATCGTTCTAATTGGTTTTCTTATTTTTATTTTTAATCATGATTATTGGAAAAATTTTTCTAAATCATTTTTTAAAATATTTAACTTCTAAAAATATTAATTAAAAATAATAATTTTAACCATTTCTTAATCAAACCCAAAATAATTAAAATGTTATCAAATTATTAAAAATGGATTTAATTTAAATTTTACTAAAAATATTAAACTTAATTTTAATTGTTAAATTAAAAAATATGAACTTATAAAATGATTATTTTAATTTTGTTCGAATAGTCAATCACTTTAAATTTAATAAAAAATACCAATTTCCATCTGGGTGGGAGAATCACCTTTCTAAGTTCAACATACTTAAATCAACATACAGCATCCATACATTTACACATTCAAATTTTATACCTAACCAAAAACGTGGGGCATAGAAATGATCGATTGTTATTAAAAAGCAGTAAAGAGGAAATAGCAGTTACTAATAGCAGTAATTCAGAAATCCGCCCCACGTTTTTGGTTAGGTATAAAATTTCACACATGTCTAGAAAAAAAATTATTTTCCTCTTTTTAGTGCATTGGTAATGCTTGAAAAACGTGGTTGTTTTTATAAAAAAAATTTTTATGAATAATAACCTTAACCTTTAAAGACAAATTTCTCAGTGTAGAATCAACTTTTTTTAATCGAAATAAAAACCGTTAGCATCAATACACTTTTGCCAACATTGTACAAGTTTATTTATTCCGGTTGCATAAAAATGAAATCGTTTAAGGCAGTTTTAGCATCCCCTTGATTTTTGAAGTATTTCTCCTGGAGGAAAATGTCACGATGTTTGAAAAAGTGATAATCAGTAGGTGAGTATGTTGGATGACTCAAAGTTTCATAGCCAAGTTCGTTCAACAGTTACATTGTTAGACGTGTGATGTGTGGACGAGCGTTGTCGAGGAGAAGAATAGGCCCCTTCCTATTGACTAATGCTGGTTGTTGGAGTTTCTGGTTCATTTTGATAATTTCCTGACAGTATCTATCTGCCGAAATTGTTTCTCCTGGATTTAGGAAGCTATGTTGAATAACACCGGCTGCAGACCACTAAACAGTCACCATCATCTTTTTTGGTACAATTTTGATCTCGAAAAGGGTTGTGGAGCTTGATCGTGGTCCAACCATTGAGAACAACGTATCGGATTGTCGTAGAGAATCCACTTTTTATTACACGATACAATTCGGTCCAGAAACAGATCATTCTTGTTCCGCAGAAGAAGTGAAGACGATGCCTCAAAAAGGCGCATTTTTTTATTGTCATTTAATTCGTATGGAATCCATTTATCCAGTTTTTTCGACTTCCCAATGTCACGCAGATGGTTTGAAATTGTTCCTATCGTGACACCTGGTTCCTCCACAAGCTCTCGAACTGTTGTGCGTGGCTTTGCTTCTACTAGAGCCTTCAAATTTTCATTTTCCATAGCAGGTTTCCATCCACGGCCATCATCATCTTTGAGGGTTTCATCTCGTTCTTGAAATTTTTTGAACCAACGTTGTAACATACGTTCGTTTGTGGTTCCATCGCCCAGTGTACCGTTGACATTATGGGAGCCTCCAATACTTTTTGGTCAAGTTTGAATCCATATAAAAAATTGCTCGTAATTGCACTTTTTGCATATTGACAACTATTTGAATAAAAACGTTATTTTAAAGTTAATATTTAATCAAAGTATTATAGAAATATAGAGTTTTCATAAGCTTTAAAATTATGTATAAAACATAAATAAATGATAAAGATTTAATTCAAAACATGATCAAAAATCAGGACCATTCAAAACACGACATTATTTTTTAAACAACCTATAAAATTATTTTGGTATTATTCAACATTGTTTTGATTTATTTGTTAAATATTTTATTTTTTTTATGAAAAATGAATTTTTTGTTGAATAAAAATAATAGTTTGGGATTTATAAATTACTAAAAAAATTTTGGTTAGGGTTAAGGTTATGGTTAAGTTAGGTTAGTAAGCAATTTACAAAAATTTTAAAATATTTTTACAATTTCTGCGACAAAATTTATAATGTTTTTCCTGCGATGTTTTTCTGTGATTTTGTTTCCGTAAACCCTGGATTAAAATTGGGATTTGTCCGGCAATCCCGGGATAGGGAAAATGCCAGGATTTGGAACGCCTGATTTAAACTTAACATTTCTTCATGAAACATTTAATTATTTAGATTTATCGACGATTGAGGTTTTGTTTATATTATCAATTTACATATTTACTTCCTGGAAAACGTATTCTGATGAGCTCAGAACGACTGACTATAAAAATAAAATTGTTACATCTGAAATAATTACTTTAAAAAATGGAAGTGCAGGAAGTCAAAAAAATAACCCAATGGAATTATCGAGTTTTATTTAAATATAAAAGATAATTATTACGTTAAAAATGAAATGAGAAAATTCGAATTCAGCCGATATAATAAAAATTTAGAGAAAAGGAAGAAAAATAAAAAAAAACAGTGGAACACAAAAGAAGCGGTTTATATATATAATTATTATCAACACGCGGTAATGTACGCGACATTGCGTCAAATATAAAGTCACGTAAAAGCTGACATTTGACAGTGTTAGATTTGTAAAAATTTGAAGAACTAATCTTTTAAGTCTTAAATTCTTGTATCTTAAAAAGAGTAAAAATTCTGCCAAAGCTTTTACATTTTACTATTTTATTTGATTAAAAGAACAAAAGCCGTGGAAGTCTATAAAGATATTTGTAGTCATTATAAGATAAATTACTAAAAGCCTTGAAAAAAGTCAAATGATTTTTAAATAAATTTATTTGAAGAAATTTTGAAGCCAATAATGTTCCTCATATTTATTAATCAATTATTGAAAAAAGGTTATTGTCAGAAATTTTTGAAATGTTTTATGTCTGTGTTTCAATGAAGTGTGTTGATTTGGGATTGTGTCTCTCATGCTCAGACGGCTAATAATATTTCAAAATAATTAATGTTTATTTTCATTTTAACAAGTGAAATTTGTGATAAATATTTTTAGAGATCTTTTTGGTCCTAATTAGTTTGGATATTTGGATCAAGATAATTAATTAATGGTATGATGCAAAATTACGAAAGTTTGGATAATATTTGTGATGGTGATAAAAGTGTCTAAAATCATATAAGTGTTATTAATAGTGATAAATTTACACGAATCGTATATGAAAGCAGCCATAAAATTTCAAATGAACTGAAAATTCATTAGTAAATATTTTCTTTTAAGCTATTCAGCAAGAAAAGCTTAATATTTTAGTGTCATATGACTTGCAGCAAAATAATTTACTCTTAAATAATTTACCATCTTAAATATATAGAGAAGCATGAACAAAATGATTCATTTATAAAGTTAGAAAATAGTAAATATCAAAGCAGATAGAAGATCTTCCGCTCGTGGGGAAGTTCAGATTGACTAGAAAAAAGGTGATGCTACATATTTGATGAACGGAAAGGGAGAATAGTTAGTGGATTTAGAATTAGGTAAATTGACAACAGAAACGACGCCATTATATCATTACAAAACCAGCACGCATAAACTTTTTAATGCGATGTATAATTGAAAGAACTTGACTGGAAGGTTATAATTTATCCACTGCATAACCGAGAATTTGTTCAACCAGACTAAGAGAACTGCCTCAATACTTCTAAGTTAGTTTCAATATCCACATATGGTTTTGTAAGGTTCTGTTTAAATACTAAAACCACAATTGTCTGAATTCGGACAATAAACATTTATGGTTCAACACATTTTCGGCTTTCTTATATTATTCATTCTTAATTAAAATTAATAAAAAATATTTTTGGGATAATATTATCCAAAGAAAAGACTCTCGATGTCAATTAGATAGATAATGAACGGGTAACTACATATTCAATTAAGTGTTCCATACAAAACCTCCAACAAACTCTACATTTTCCTTTTATAACCGACATCAATCTTCAAAACAGACAAGTGAATTTGAAAATCAATTTTTATGTTTTAGTTCTCAACATTACATCTCCTTACGTTGATGAAGTACTTGGGTCCGCTCAGGTTCAACACTTATAGACCAGTTTATTTTTCATCTAAAATTAAATTTATTGTATAAAACAAAACTTATACTCAAAACTCTTTCAAGATTAAAGTAATAATTTAGTAATTGTATAACTGTACATTCTTGTGATCATTAAAGATAAACAATTGATTGGATTAACATTCGTATTCTAGATAAATTATGCGAACCTTCACTAATGACCGGATGGTTAGATCACTAAATTTGTCGGTTTAGCACCACCTGGTTTAAATAGCGAGTGGTTTGCGTTGACATCGCAAACTGCCAACTGTATACAAGTGTGAGTTCATCTTTGGTCTACTGACAACTTTGTAGACCTTAGCACCGCTTCTGTACCTATTGACATCAACAACCGCACCGGTTTGCCCTATTAAATCACTGCACAATATAGTCCATTTTATTTAGTTGAGCACTTCATCAGTTATAAGTTTCGTAAACACTTTGTCAAATTTTCATTAATCACATAAAAAGTATATTCACTGTAATTCGTGGTAAAATTTCGTTTCTGAAACGTTGTGGTTTAAAGGAATAAAGTTTAAGTTCAATTTTACTATGCTTTGTTCTATGATTTTATTAGTTGAAAATTTAGCTTGATTAATTTAAAAGCAGTTTTGATTAAATATGGTCATATGTATTTTGGAATTATCATTTACTAATGTACTTTACAAACACTTTCCTTTATTGTCTTAATTTATTAGCGCTTATAATGCAGTAACGATTATTTTATAATCTGAACAGAAGGATGTATATTTAATTGTAATTATATTTATAAAATATAATGAAGCATGACACAAAAGTTAAAACCAGAAACATAGTGCTAAATCAAGGATGAAGCTGCAGAAAATTTTAACATTATTGAAAATATGACCATAGGACAATGATTATAGGGGTTGTTATGAGTACCAAATAATTCTCTCATACAAGTTAATTATTAATTAATTAAATAAATAGTAGCTATTTACTTGTCTTTTCATCTCTATGAAACTTGATGTAATGGAATCATTTTTCATAGTGAAATGAATAAAATAGATTGAAATAAGATTATCTGAAACATTCAATGCTAAAATAACAAACAGTCTCAATCCTTTAAGCAATACCAAATGTCAATTACATGCTCAATAGAGTTATATCTTATAACAATAAAATTATTATAAAAAAATTATTATAATAAAATTAGCTTAAAATTATTGACCCCAAAAATCGTCTTCCTTATTTAAATATTAAAAAGACTTTAATCGTGGATAAATCTGCAGTATTTTTGAGAATGTTAGAACAAATACTCTGGATATACTTTCAGCATGCATTGAAATAATTAAATCCACCGCTTTTAGTTCAATGAGAGCATCAGCACTGATTTCTATTTAGTAATCCATACAGGAAAGGATGGAAGTCATATTTGTAAAATAAATAGATCCTTACATACTACTCAATCAAAATCCTGGGTGAACTAGGAATTAATTATAAAGTGGATCGATTATTTGACAATGTTTTTTTCGGAACCGGAAGTGGTTCCATCACATCGTTTTCTCTCGAGAAGAATAAGACAATGTGCACATTTCCGGCTTCCAAATTTGGAATTTTGTGTCTAGCGGCAACTAAAGAGTCAAATAACTATTTCCTATTTGTCGGATCAATTGATGGCGAGTACAGTATGTGGAATGCTCTCACCTGTATCAAGCTCAATGTGATAACACCAGTGTCTCATGTCGAGATCCCCATCGGATTTATCATACTCCAAAAGCAAAGAATCCTGGCTTACACGAAAAATCACGTTCATTTCATCTATTACATTAAGTCCAAGAATTCGACGTCAATGAACCACCTAGCTCAGATCAACAGTGTTTCACTGACCAAGAACTACTTGATCTCTGGTGGAGTCAACGGCCAGATCTCAGTTTATAAAATAAAAGCATCATACATTCCCAAGAATCCAATTACAATTATTAATAATACGAAATCACCCATCATCTCTCTCACATTCTACAACAATACGATAATATCCAAAGATAAATCAGGGAAGAAGAAGATTAATTGAATCGTGAAGTTTTGATCGATGCTCTATTGTAAATTAGTATTTCTTTATTGATTTTTATTGAAACTGCGATGTCTTATGTATTAAATACATGTTTATTTCTTAAAATAATTTTAAAGTTTGGAAGTTTTGGGCTTGTCTTCCAATTCTGAAATCGCAAACACGGTTTTAAAATTCCTAAAAGAAGATTAAGGGATAACATTTATAACAAAAAACAGATAGATCACAACATTAATGTTACATTGGATAAATTATTTACACAAAGACGTTAAGAAAGGATTAAATGAAGAACACAAGCAAATAATCAAAATAACATATTCTGAAGGATTTAAAGCATTTAAAATCAGTATTTACAAGAATATAGGTAGTGTGAAAGTTGTTTCAATAACATCCAAAGTTCAAAGCTTCCTCTCGAATAAATCGAAAATAATTTATGGATTGTAAGCTTATCTGGTTCATAAATTTGATTTCTCGGGTGTAAAAACTCGTTCATTAAAAAAATCGTCATCTCAAAACCCGGATTAGTGAGCATTCACAATCAAGTCGACCAAGTAAGGTTCTTGCTGATGATGGAGAATATTCCGAAACAGGTAATATGATTGACTTATTTTAAAAAAGTTTTAACGAAATTACTTTTTAAAAATATATATGGTCTAGTGACAATAATTGGAAATTTTTAGAAAAGATATTTGTTAAAGCATTTTTTTAAAAATCAACGTTGGACATAATTTGATCACAATCTTTGATCATCTTCAGCACCTTTATTTGTGTTGTAGTTTATTTTGTTTTATTATTATTTGTTTTTTTAATAATTTATTTATTTTTATAAAATAATTTTAAAGTTCAATTTTATGTATTAATATTTTATTTAAAGATATTTAATATTAATGGAAAAAGTAAATTAGCCCCAAATTTAAGTATCTTTAATGGAAATAAATAAAATTAAATAAAATATTAACCAATAAAATTAAACTTTAATCTAATCTTTAATTAAATGAATTAAAAACATTTAAAAAATAATATTAAAAAAATCAAAAAAAATAATATTTACTGATAAAATCTCCCATTAAATAACATATTATTATCTTAGACATTATATTATAATTGCTGACGATGGAAAATGACTTTCGAAACATGTAAAATAACCAATTTCTTAAAGTTAAAAAAATTATTTAAAAAATATAAAATTAGCCTTCACAATACATATAATAAAAGTATTTTAGGTATATTTTTAAAATTTATAATAAAGAGTTTTCTGAGCTTTTCTTTCCCATCTGCCTTTATCTTTTTTTCAAACTTCTTAAATTTCGTATTTTAATTTATATAATATTCAATTGAAAATTTTAGTTTATTAATTATACATAAAAATCTTTCATAAACAATTTGCTTAATTTTTAACATTAAAAATTTCTTGTAACCAAATAAGTTTTATAATAATTAAATAAAACGAAAAATATTTGTTTAATCATGAATAAATGAACAATTAAATTCAGATGCTTAAGATTTATTTGGAGAGTAAAAATACTTTTAACAAACCTTATAGCCAATCTTCATATATAAATAATAGAAAGAATATGAAAATTATTTTCAAATATTTTATTATTTTCATTCTAAATATTTTTTTAGTATTATTAATGATGAATTAATATCCAGATTATCTCGGCTAATAATCACTCAAAGACGCCTCTTTACAAATTAATTATCTGAAATTTTAATTTATTTATTCCACTTCAATTTTTTTGTTTTAAAATGAATTATTGAAAATCTATAAATAATTGAAATAATAAAAAATAAATAATTAAATAAATATTAATCTTCAATGTTATAGTGTTACTTTTTCAAAAATATTCGATGTTTTAAGAATATGCTTTTAAATTTAGTAAAAAATTATATATATATATATATA
>MQRK01254343.1:18268-31056 GCA_001938485.1 Girardia tigrina
ATATATATATATATATATATATATTTAAAATGAATTTTCAATTATCATTTTATTATCCTTTCTCATCGGAAAGCTGCTGGGATTAATGTATGATGCATTAAATTTCTCTAAATTTCAGTAATATTATAATGTTTAAAATAATTATTTTAGAATATTATTAAAATAAAACATTAAACATTAAAATGAATAAAATCAAATTTCATATTTTATTGTTAATTAATTTTTAATGTTTTTTTGAGACAAGGAAAAATTTTCTGCTCGGAATACGAAAATCATTTTATTTATATTTATTACCTTTTTCGATTAATAATTTATCCCTTTGGAATTGCAGTTTTTCTTTTCGTTCTAAATCGTTAACAATAATGTTTCTTTTTTAAATTTGTAAACAGATTTTTTGGTTAAATTTTATTTTTTATATTTTAATAATACAATTTTCATAATATGTTTATTTCATTTATTTATATTATTGTTGAATATATAATTCGATATAACCTCATTCCGACTTCATTATCCCAAATTTATATCAATTGTAAAATATTTTAGGAAAAGATAAAAAAAATTCGATCAACGTTTGTAGAAATAGGAAAATTATTAAATAGATCAAAGAACCGAATTTTTTATTAAATAAATAATATTTATTGCACTGGATTTGAGTCACATGCTATATAAAATGTATTTTGTTATTTTATTCATAAATTTTATTACGTGTAGGGAGTGAAATTTGATCCAGATTCTGCTCAACAGATGCGACTGGAATTCGCCAGAAGCAATACCAAAGTAACTCGACCGAAAATTGGATTGTTCTCCTTGTCTCAACCATTTTTCAATGCCTCTCTACCACCTCATGCCATTATTCAACAATTTCCTGGATGTAAGTAATTACCAGAATGCGAATTAGGCTTAAGATCAGTTTACTTAGCATCTTAGAAACAAAATTATTTTCCCATATTTTTATTACTCGAATAATCAATTTTTTTCGTAAATGATTTTAGATTTTTGAAATTTTGTTTTACATAAAAATTATAAATATTATTGTTTTTATTTTATTAATATAATAAATTTATTAATATGTGATATGGAAATTTAAATAGAAGATCGAAACATTTCAAATATTATAGATTTATTTGAGATAACTCATTTACTAAAATAATTTCATCACTGAAGATTGTGTCTGAAAGTTAAAGTTTTCAATCTAGTGATCTACATGAGACAAGGGTCTTAGTAGCTTTCCGGGTGGTAGTAGTCTTTCATTGAGGAAGTTGAAAACTAAATATATAATTTCCATGTTATTATGAATAGATAATTAGTCAATCTATGGCTTAAGTTTGAATCTTAATTTATATTTCATAGTTTTTCAGCTTTTGTCCTTTTTTATGGTACCCTTGATAATACTAAAAAATATTTCCTGAAAAGAATAAATAACTTTGTTTAAGATTTAAATTCTCATATTAACATTCAAACTCAATATTTAGCCTTATATTATCGACCAATTAACCCTGCGAGGCCGCGGTTGATATAATAGATACAAACAATTTTTAACACGTTCGCGGACAAAACGGTTATAGCCGTCTAAGAACTTATGCTGACGTAGGACGAAACGGTAATTACCGTCTTGAGAAAACATCATCAAAAGTACAAATTATCAGTTTTCCTTTGATGAAAAAACATGTGGTAATAACACGGCCCGAATATGACTTACAAAAACTTAGAAAAAATTTTTTTTTACAAAGTACAACTAAGTGTAACATTATGAAGCGAAACACGTAATAAAAACTGGTCTAGATGATATTCTGAGTAATAAATCTGGAAGTTAATTGGCTACCATGAGTCCTAGAACTGTTCAATTGTCACGCGGTTTTCTGTACTTGAAATTAGATACAATTTAATAATACAACAAATACGTATTGCAAAAATACCTGTTTTTATAAGTTTTATGATGAAAACTAATAAATCATTTAAAATATTTTTATTTAAATTTTTTAAATTTGAAACAAAATTTAATTACTGTAAAATTAATATTAATATTTATTGAAATACTTTAACCACCATTTAACAGACAAATCTCAGCATAATTTACCAAGAGCAGTATTATATACTATTCACAGCATAAAAAAACTATTCGTAGTGTAATAGACCATTCGCAGTAATAAAAACTGATCTACAAAAGAGAAAATATTCTCTAAATCACTCACAGCAGGAAGTACTGATCTAATTCCTTTTAATACTCTTTTAATAATCGCATATTTTTACATTTAATTACCTTCTAAAGCTTGTATATTATAAGTAAAAATAAATTAACTGGAATTATACTATATTTGTAGTTTTTTATTTTTAATTTTGATGTATTTCCATATACTTTAATAAGGAATGTATCAAGCATATGTAACCTTTCGACTGCGACCTCCACAGGGTTAAGTCTCGTCTGGCCGTATTAAACAAAATTGCACTGACTATAACTTTACAAGAAAATCACTTTCTGAGAATAATTGAATTAAAATTTTGATAAAGTTTTAATAAAATCAGAAATTAAATATTCAAAATGACTATTAGTTGTATCTGATAAATATTTTAATGAACTCAAAGTTTAGATTAATTATAAATTAAATTACAATAAAGAAATTAATTGATATTTTATGCTGTTCAGTCGATCATGGCTCTCTGTTATCAGCAGACACAAACTGGGCAAATCTGGGATATGATAATGCAATTCTTACCGCTACAGGAATCTTGCCATCAGCTACAACTAATCTGCATCCCTCTTTACTCCAGGTATACTCGATTTTCTTTTAATTTTTAAAAGTAATTGTCATTGTGATAAAATCTGTTTAAATGCTAATATAATTAAACTCTATGAATATTAGGTCATGGTTGTAGTCCAAGACAACTGACCCCGTAGAGAAACGAAAATATATATTTTACAAAACGTGTGTATACATGTATGCCACTAATAGACTCAGAAAACATAGCACTAATGGCAACCAAACTTTGGAAACGTTTTGCAGACATCCTCGGGAACGTTTCTGCAAAGAATATTTTAAAAAAAATGAAATTTAAAATATTTATTTTTCCAACTTTGTCAACTAAGGTAACAAAGTTATGGCATTTAATTTGTAACCTGTCCGGCTGCTATTTGAATTATTTCTAAATAACGATTGAAATCCTTGGATATAATATTGATATTCATCATTTAATAGCACCTTCCTCCACTGATCCGCTGTCCATATGCATTGTTTCTTCTTCATTTGTTCTGCTATCAGCTGCTTCTATTTTTGGTCTTCCACTGTCAATGAGCCTTCTTCAGGTGGTTTTCGCACTGACGTTCAGATTAAATTCATTCTCTAAAGCAGTTCCTGTTTTCTTAGTATCCATTCTACTCACTGTTCGTAAAATTTTATCCACTCTTATTGTTGTGAGCCGTTATCGGCCACATATCCAAACTTTTTCAACTGATCAAGTGTTATATTTCTTTATAAATGCCTGTGTTGGGCATAACTTATATAAATTCAAAGCAATAATCAACTGAAAATATATTAAATTAAGTAAATAACATAATGCATAACATAACTTAATCTTAATATGCTCAAATACCATCAAAGTTGTATAAGATTAACAAAAATAATCATGTAGCATGAATATTTGAAATAACAATGGTTTCTGTTTTAGTAATAAAAAACACATCTTTTGCTGGTTCCTTCGGTGAGTTTTTTCTATATGAATCCATAACAAGATACAGAAAACTCGATAATTGATTTTCATTTCAATAGTACCTGAACCTCGAAGGTTTATCCATGAGGTGGAACGCCATTTCGAATAGCTGTTACAAATTGTGAGGATTTTGGGAAACTTTTCTGAATTTTTGAATTAAAATCTTATTAAACAACTTTTTACAAATTAATACAATATTTTAAATACAAAATAAAATATTAAATTACGTTAAATGAAAGATCTAAAAAATATTTAAAAAGAGGTTTCAATAATTTATTATAGTTTAAAAAAAATACAAAATTAAAGATTTCAAAAATACTAAAATTTACATTTAATTAAAATAAATAAATATATATATACATATATTTACAATTTATTTTGATATTATTGGTTTGTGCAAGAAAATGAAAAAGTGTTCCTTCGAAATTTACTTAAAAAAACTTGTTTAAATATTATGTTATATTGTATTAAATAAAAGTTTCAAAAATGAATTCTGAATTTTCATCTGAGCACAACCACAAACCTAACACGAATTGCAAACGAAAAATATTTTTTTTGTAGAAACCTTTGTTTTTTAAATGTTTTTTTATTATCATAAACTATATTTTCCTGGATATTTCGGGTATTCCTAAACTCTTTTAATATAGGTAAGTTTATGTATTGTTTAATCAATTGCAATTTTTTGTTAGAATAGTTTAAATATTTTTATATATTTTAATATTTTCAATTTAATATATTTCAATTTTTTGTTAGAATAGTTTAAATATTTTTATATATTTTAAATTTAAAAAAATTATGAAGTTCATCCGTTATTTTCATCCAAAAATTGTTCAGGAGTCATTAAAGTCTCCTTGATACCAAATTTTAGTGTCCCCTAGGTTTCAGGAAATCAGTTTTTCTAAACAATAATTTGAATTAAATTATATTTAATGTATACTTAACTTACGGGAATTTTTCCAATTTTAAAAATTTCAGGGGTCGTAAATCCAATTAGGAAATATTTTCAAAATTAAAAATCAAAAAATGAAATTACATATCACTTAAAAAAATTCTTAATTGGTTGCTACTGTTGATGCGATTTAGTGAACACTACAGAAGAATTTCAATGGCTCGACCTTATAAGGGACTAAAAGAAAAAGAAATGAAGAAATATTTTCAAATCAAAATCGAAACAAAAAGAATGATAGAATACCTACTACTAGCAAGGGACAATCACATGGATGGAGAAGATGAAAAGATAATTAAAGAAGAATCATTCCTCTTAGTAGGAATGATGAATGCAGTAGTAAAGGTATAGAAGTATTTGATCACTTGAATGAACAAAGATATGAAATCGTATTGGCAATACTTATAAGGTATAAGATTTTCAAAATTAATCGAATATCAAGTCATCCTTCATGTCACAAATTTTCTACAAATAATTGATATTTACTGAACTAACTCTTGATCAAATTCCCTCTTACATTCTTTCAATATCTCAGAAAATAATAAAATGATACTATGTGTAATAAGTATTAATCGTAATTTCAGTGTTGATATTCCATGATTATGTTATTTTTTATATTTTGATACAAAATATATTGTTAATATTGTACATTATTTATTTTTATTCACTTTTTTTTACTATTTTCCTGTTATTCTCTTGACTTCTTAAAAAAATTATTCTCTTTGAAATAATATTTTTCAAATGTCTTGTCATGGGTCTTAAAACTGTTAGGCCACCCAATGGCTTGATTCATCTCTTTCATATTAATATTTACACCGTTATATTTATATTCTTATTCAATAATAGCTTAACGATCTTTACAAATTAAAAATTGATAAATAGATAAAATTAATCAAAATTACCTGATTAGTTTGATATTATTAAATTTTTATATCATTCCTGAATGCATTCTGTGACAATGACGGGTTAATTTAAATTTGCATCTCGTCAAAATAATTTATTTTTTTTTAATTTAAAAGTTAAAATATTTTAATGTTAATATCCTTATTAAATATTTTCAAATTTAAAATGATATAATAAAGCAACTATTAAAAAATCAAATACGTATTTAAAAATAAAATATGTTTTAATGTGTTTTTGAAATATTTTAAAAATTAAAAAGGATATAATAAAAGAAAATCATAAAAAAAATACATATTTAAAAATAAAAAAATTTTTTTTAATGTATCTATTAAATATCTTAAAATTAAAAATGATAAGAAAACCATTAAATATTAAATATTCATTTATAAATAAAAATATTTTTACTATCATAACAATTGATATATTTTAATAGAAGTTATGTAACAATTTTAAATACATTTTAAAATAAATTTTTAGTTTTAATGTGAAAATTATTTTATAAATTTGCAAGATTTTAAAAATTGAATCGAAAAGAATTTAATAGATTAATTTGTAGTGAGATAATTGAATTAACAAGAAATTTGTTTAAATATGTGAATTGTTGTTATATTAATAAATAGTGGTGTTAAATTATTAGTTCGGAATTTGAAAGTAATGAAAGTGGCATAAACAGTGACTACTAATTTGAAAATTATTGGTTCCTTCCTCCTCTGAGTAATTTATTACGGACTAAACGTATTTTGAATCTATTAGTTTTGTCAATCAATATACCTAACCATCTCTTCGTTCAAAAGTTTCCATTACAATTCATTTCGTTATTTTACTATACATAACACGAAGTATATTGCTTATCAACCTCAGTTATGAAACGTCTCTCTCATTAATGAACCAAAAATAGTGAACCTAAATTACTTCAATAGCAAGTTCTTGATGACAATAAATGATTATGTGAAAATTTTATCAAAAATACTTTTTAAAATCCCAAAATTAGAAAAAGAAACGGAAAATTCGGAGTCCCAGAACAATATTAATTGAAAAAGATCTACTTATAAATATAAGAAGTTTATATTAATTTTTTCTAGTGTTTTTTTAAACTTATTTTTTTCAATTAAAACGGCAAAGTTCTGTCTGCATGGAGAATGGAAATAAAAAAAATTAATTTTTGATTTACTAGTTTATTAGAAGATTAAAAACCGTACCAACACCTCTTTCCACTGGATATGAAGATGGAAAACCAATTTGAAACTTTCTGGCGATATTCTATAACATTAAATAAGTATTAGGTATGCCAGTTTGTGGCCAGAAGAGCTGATATTCGTTTCTAAATTGTATTTTAAGCTCTTCATTGGTACCTATTCAGTGATGTTCATATTGTAATGTAATATTCGTTTCTTCTTTATCCTTATCATTCGTGGTGCGATCTATAAGTCCTTAGAATCGTTGATAAATAAGATTATGACGTTTATGCCGTTGATACTATAAATAGATGATCTATCATTGGTTACAGTTATGACTTACCATACCTGACCTGTGTATGTGAGTGGTGCGTACAGCCATTATTTCACTTTTTACTGTAGACATGGACAGTAACGTCGAATACCGCAGCGTGATAAAATTTCTGCTACTGCGCAATATTAAAAGCTGCGATATTTTGCAGCAGTTGCAGGAAGCTTATAGGGACCAGTGCCCATCACGTGCAATAGTGTATAATTGGATCAGAGACTTTAAACATGGCCGAAAATCCGTTTTTGATGTTGAGAGATCAGGACGATCGTGGGAAATTTTACCCGGGAGAAGTGATTTGTGCATGAAGATCGTGTTGGAAGAGAGACGAATAAGCATCCGTGAACTTGCACAGCGTCTATCCATCAGCTACTATTCTACATATGATATTCTGCAATCATTTGGAGTTCGTTTTCTTCCCCGATTCCTATCCGGTGAAATGTACGACAAACGTTTGCAGTGTTGCACTGCCAATTTGGAGTTGCCTCGCACTCATGGTGATCGCTTCATCAACAACATCGTTACACAAAATGAAACCCCGGTGAGCTTGTATGTGCCTGAGAGCAAACGTCAATCTTCTGAAAATCTTTCTGAAATCTTTCCGAAAACTTTGAAGTGGCACCTCGCACAAGCGAGCAGTAATGCTGACTGTGTTCTGATATTTACATGGCATTATTAAAATTGATTTCCTTGAGAAAAGACTGACAATGAATAGTGAGTATTATGTTGAATTACTTCGCGATGTGAGAAAGTCTCGTAGGAAGCCAAGAGGGATCCCATTGTGGCTCCTTAAAGACAATGCACTCATTCACACTTCGCGAGCCACTTTGAATACTGTGGATGACTGAGGCTTTCAGTTGGTTTCCAACCCCCACTATAGCCCCAAGTGATTTTGCGTTGTTTAAATACCTAAAGAAACATTTGAGAGGTATCCACTTTCATTCAGTTGATGTCCTCAAGGAGAAAGTCCTTGATATTCTCAATCCTTTGCCTCCCAATTTTTAGAAAAATGCGTTCTCTGAGCTTGTTGCTCGCTGGCGCAAGTGTGTTGATGTACACGGCTCATACATTAAGAAATGATTTACTTTGATGTCATGTGCTGATTCTGAAAAAATAAAGTTGATTGGACTTTGCTTTCTTGTCGAGTCTAAGGACTTATGGATCGCACCACATATGGCTTGATTATCCGATGAGGTATTACCATATTTAGAATATCTTTAAACTTTATTTGAAAATCGGAATATAGGGCATTTAAATGTTCAACGTAAGTAAAAACGTCATCTTCCTAACAGTTTGACAGTTGCAGATTTGGAAATGTGGAAAATGTTTTGGTTCATTAATTTAATTCTCCATGAATCCCTGAGATTATGGACTTCGTTTTCAATAAGTTTAAGTTATTCCCTTGACGATGCAAGTCAACCTCGTTAAACTTATAAAACAAGTTTGTTAAATAAGAAATATTCACTTTCCACTTGATCAAATATTGTTTTAAAATTGAATCTTTAGCATCCAAGAACTTAAAACCAGTATTAAAAAGTGAACAAAATCTTGCCAAACATAAGCCTTTCGACAACCATAGTAGTTAAGTGTGACAGAGTAATTGATGAAAGTTTTCGTCATTTTCTTCACACAACTGAGCAAATAATCGCATATCAATGCGTTGTTTCGGATTCGATTAACTATATGAATAAAAATTGATATGAAGAAATTCATGCAATCTACTACTCAGAGTTTTAGCAACGAAATGTTATCGAGTTATAATAGTGTATTGATAACACTCCGGGTACATTTTGTTTTAAAGGACTTACAAAATCAGCTTACGATTCAGTCCAATCATGGAAGGTGTTTTATCCGTTGCTACTGATATTATATTTGATAAATGGATTAGTTTTTCTGTAAAGTAGTTATTCAAAACAATAAATATTGATATAACTTTAGGGTCAATTGTCAAAGTTCTTGCAAAGAGCAGTTCTTCGTGGATTTCTTGATTTATAATAAAACGAACATATGCCAATAATAATGCTTCATTACCAGGCAAGGTTGACTCTTCCATCTGTATAGAGAAATATGTCTGTTATTCATTTAAAATAAAATGACTAATTCCGATTCTAAGATTTATTAATTAACACAATATCTATAATCTCGACTGTTTAATGGGGAAAATAGTGATGCTATAATGACTCACATTTTCAAAGCCTTTTCATTGGTTTACACTCTCAAACACACACATAATATCAACATACATTCAGTATACATTCATCATACATTCAACATACATTCAACATCAGACAAGTAACCCATTTTATTGTATCATCACAATTGACTTTACACAATCAATTTCATCAGCAATAACACAATAACTGTTACGTAATTAATCTTAGTTATTTCTGTTAGTAACAAACAATATTTATTACGTAACTATTCCTACTCACAATGTCATTTGAGAGACGCTTTCAGTGATATAACTCATTACTTAACGGAATTATTTTTATGATATCAGATGCAGATTTCTGTAAAACAGTTTTTAAAACTTTTTTCAACAACTGGTAAAATCAATTTTTCGCCTATTGCAGCGAGATATTGTAAGACACTCGAAAACCTTTATCTTATCTTTATGATGTCACAGCAAACATTTTGTCCTCTGTGGCCGATATTGCATCGAAAATTATAGATAAGTGGACCAAAAGTAATCGAGATCGAAGAAACCAATATTATTATACAAATGCGAAAAGAAGCTTATATGCAAAACCAATGATAATACAATTTTACTATTGTTGTGAGTCCTTTATTTTGTCTTCATGTTGAGTCTAAAGTACAAATTATATGTGAATGAGGGAATTCCATCAATTTGAAATCCCAATTAAAGTCACAACGTGCTTAAATGAGATCAACTATTGTGGACCCTCAATTCATTTTTCTATCACATGGAACTCTTACACCACGTTGTCGACCCCTGGGAATCGATATAGTCCACTTTGGAATCACTGATCTAAAACATAAATCAGTTGTATTTAGCTTTTCTTCTAAAATAATATTATATAGCGAATACTGACTCTCTTGATAAAAAAATTGTCTATATATAACAAAAACGTTTTACTTAAGCAACTCAATTTAGAGGGAAATATTAAGATTTAGACTGATTTGTATCCTTTCACATACGAATTGAAATATTATACGTATATTATATTATATTGTAACTTTGTTTCTTAAGATATTCGGGAAAATGTTTTAATGCATTCTTTTTTTTCTTTTTTGTTAAAGACCGACTAAGGCAAAAATATTCTTATTAAAAAACAAAAAATAATTCATTATATTCTAATTTAACGAAAAAATATGAGAACTAATTAACTAAACCAGGTTTTGTCTGGTTAATGAATTCTCGAATAAAGATTTTATATTTCTTATTTATTAATGAATAAAACAATATTTCCTGAATTCTTAAAATGATTATAATTTTCTTATTTATAAATTATCATTCAATCAAAATTTCGTTCGTTTGCCAAAATATGAAGTTTTAATTATCATAAAAATATTCAAATTAATTAAATTTATGAATTTTAATTAAAGTAAATGGTAATTGCATAAATGGTTATTTTTTTAAATAAATAAATAAATAATATTATATTATTAAAAATATATATTCTGACATTTTTAGTATATTTATTTATTTATTTTATGTTGATTCAAGAAATTCTATAAATATTCCTTAAAAATATAATCATATAAATTATTTATTATATATATTTATATATATTATTGAATTTTATTTTTATCCAATGAAATGAATCTGGTTTTGTCTTTCTTTTATCGATTTAATGAGTATGTTTATAAATTATAAATAAACTAAAAATTATTTTTTTGTCTAGAAAATATAAATAAATTTAAATTCTGTTTGAAATGTCAGTGGCAAAGATTTTATTATAATTTTTTAACAAGTAGTGCGGCAAAATCATTCAATCAAGTCTAAAATAATTTTTAATTTTACGAAATAATGAACGAAACAAAATAATTGAATTAATATTTTTACTCTTAGTAAATAAAAAATTAAACGAAATTATAATTTTTGAATGGAATTTTAAATGCTAATTTTATACAAAAATTGAAAATATTAATATTTTATAAAACTAAAACTAAATAATATTAACCGTAAAAATTCAACATTACAGTAACTATTAATTAAGGAACCTTATTTTATTGTTGTTTTATAAAATATAATTTTTAAATAATAATAATAACAATAAATGTTTAAAATCTGGTTTGAAACCAGTTAAAGTTATGGTCCTGGCCTCCGGATCGGGCTGTGAAGGCCAGTACCCGTTTCTCGTGCGGGAAATAACCGTTCAAACGAATTGATCGACCGGTCCAGTGCCAACCATAGTTCGATTCAACCCGACCGATACCGATCGGTGCACCATTGAGTAACGGTCCCCCAACCGGTTTACTGCGGCTTTCCGTGCCGACTCGGTTTGTTGACCCTTAACCCGAATGTGCAGGTGGTCTGGTCGCGTATATCTGCCGTGCTTCGCCAAATTGTGTGAGGCGATGGCGCACGGGATCCGATCGATCGGGGCCGCTGCCGCACAGTGGGTTTCCAATTATTATACATTAACAAAAAGTTATCCATTACTAAAAAAGACGGTCGCCAAAGAAAAGACATTTATTCGAAAAGTTCAATTACGAAATTTTAAACTGTTGCCCATTTATTTTTGTATTTAATTTAATTAAACAAAAATCAGTTTTGAAAGTTTTTTTTATTTCGGTCGTTATAAGTCTCATCTTTTTGCGCAAATTTTACAAACTTTAAAAATGAAACCCTTCCTATTTAATTACTGTAAGGAAATTAATTATAACTCACTTAATAACTAATTTATACTAGATTTAAATATAATATTGTATATATAAATTATTGGAAATATAAATATAGTGATTGATGTAACATCAAATAAGTTTAATAAAAGATTCAATCGACTTTGATCTGTAATTTCTTTTTTATTTTTTTTTATTTCAACTTTTTAATGTATTCTTCTTTTAAGACACTTTAACATAATATTTTTATCAAAGATTTGATTATTTTATATTTCCATTGTTAATTCTGTTTTCATATTGAAGAACTTGACCATGTGAACAAACAAATTCATTGCCATAAGATCTTCAGAAAACACTTTTTATAAACTCGAGGACCTCCGTTTCAATAATGATAAGGGTCATTAACGAAAATTGATTTTAAGAGTTTTAAAAGTTTCTTCTTTTATTCTTAAACAAAGACTTTAACCTGATCTTTCCAAGAACTATTTGTTATAAATAGTGAATTACTGTTAGTTGTCTCTTTTTTTAAGTCAGGTACCTCATTTTCAAGCCCTTCATACTGTTTTTATATTCTTGAAAATAAAAATTGCTGTCCCTCGATTCTCTTTTGATATTTTCTTGGCCAAATAACCAAAAATTCATTTAAAGTAAATTTGTATAAAGTAAATCCAACATTAAAAGACGAAACAGGAAATTAGCCTATACACCGACTAAAATCCCAACATAAATGAAAGAACATTATTGAAAACACAATTTAGTACTTTTATATATTATAATTTAATGTGAGAATTTAAACTAGATTACCATAAATGCGATTTAAGTGGACGAAATTAATAGATTTTAGTTTTACAATTTATATTGCTTTAGTTCTTATTTAAGGAATATTTCACCAAACATAATCTTCTATGAAGTTGAAAATTAAAAT